>VZTM01002160.1:0-28252 GCA_013400555.1 Jacana jacana
TGGAAAAATCTAAATGAAACTTCAGTGTATACATTGAGGTTATTATACGCAATTATACTTAAAATATGTCAACATTTAGAACAGAACACACAAATATTCAAGAGTCCTTTCTAATATGTAACTTCTAATGATTGAAAAGAAGGCATAAAGTTGGAATTAGTTATGTTTTTTTTTCCTTTTTCTAACTTGTATAATAATGGATCACCCTTAAGCTTCCTTTACATTTAAAAATTTCTTTCATTTTCACCTTTACCAAAAAAAAAAGAAAAAAAAGATTTAATTCTGTAATATTAAATATGAGCCATTCATTACAAAAAAAGAGTTAGGAAAGAGTAAAACCCCCCAACTACAGAGCTACAGATACAAATGATCAAAGGTTAAGCTTTGGGAACACCTAAAAAACATGGTCTCCTGATTCATGATTTAAAAATATACTCTTGCTTGTATTTCAATTTCAGGTCTTAAGGAAAAAATATATATATTCATAGGTGTTGAATTTAGATATTGGAGAAGCAGCTATGTATAGCTTGATAAAAGTATAACATAGCAGTATATAACACATCCTTAGTCTATTTAATATCTTCAGATTTGGTTTCTAACATGAATACAACTCAAATGATGCAGATGAAACAGATGACCCCTTAAAAGTTCAGCAGCCCATCAGTCAGGAGCCGCTGAGTTTCCAAAACCAAAGCTACATTAGCTTGAACTATAAAATCAAAAGATTTTTCAGCCTCTTTTTTGAGGCCCGCAGTTTCTACCGGCCTCTACCCATACCCCTGTGCAATCACAGCACAGCCTCATCCAGGAGCCAAGTACACTATACATTGTGTTGCTGATGAGTCATTTCTATTTCTCAACCTGCTCTCAGAGTTTGGTATTATAGACCATCTGGCCACAGCACTCATAAATGAGGTTTCAAACAAGTCATCTGATGGCAGAACAGAAACAGCCTGGCTAATCAGCAATTGCTCCTGTGTCCCTAACCGTATTTAAATCTGAATTCTGAACTCTTCTCTTCCTGCTTTTTCTGCCCAAAGTTCATGCATCTCAACGACTGTGGAAATGGCCCTAGTTTGTATAGTTTTGCTGAAAATCTCATTTACCTTTCTTCAAAAACCACCATAACCCCATTTATGGCTTCCTGTCTCTCAGCTCTTAGACACATGCAGAGTCTGAGGGGAGCATTCAACATAACAGAGTTTTGACATGGAAATCTAAGTCTTTTTCAAGTTTCTTTTTCAATAAATAGAGAAAGGTAGACTTATCTGGGGAGTAATTAGGAGAAGGAGTTAAAACTAGAGTCCTGACTTCCCATGGCAAGATATTTTGACAATGATGTATTATTGGGGTAGAGGATCATGTAAGTCTTGTTTGCACGTACATGGTGGATGAGGGAAGGAAGGAAGAGAGAGTCACTGGAAATGGTGCAATTATGCTGAAATCTCTTTCTAGGGAAACAGATATGTGGGGAATTGTGGTCACCTGAGAAGAAAAGCACACAAACCAGGTTCTCTATCGTCCCCATATCTTTATATCTTTCCTCCCTGGTGGATATAACAGTAGCTTCAAACCACAATTGAAAGTTAGCTTTCAGGAATGATCATTTAAGACCATCTCTAATTTTAAGCATACAGGAATTTATTTTTTTTTTGTCCTGTCCTAAAAAAGTCCAAACTTTTCAGTAGTTGCTTAAAGATAACTTGAGCAAGCTGTAAATTCTGAACTTAAAATTAAAAACCCCTCTTTTTGGATCAGTATTGCATTGCTATTTACTATAGGGTAGGGAAAGTAATATCACTTTGGGGTTAAAAAAAAATGGAACATGTCTGCAGTCACCTAGGAGGGTTTATACTGGACTGTTTTTATTGCCTGTGAGGCCATGAGACACAATTAACCACCTACTCATCGACAGTCAATTCACAGCTGGCTTCAGCTAAAGGTTTAATCCTTGAGTAATAGAGCCACAATTTTCAAGATGGTAACCATGGATTTAGCATTTAATAGTACTCACCATTACAAAAAGACACCAATAACAGACCATTGTGTAGCACATGCTGAAAATCCCTGACCATGAAAATACATGAAACCCTAAGTCTGCTTTGTCTTAGCCACAGAGCTAATACCATCATTATGGCTGAATCCACAGGTTGCTATTACTCCATAGTTCTTTTTCTCATTACTAGATTTTATAAGTTTAAAGATTTTGATGAAAGGAACTTACCCGTGCCTTCTGCTCCATCTCCATCATTAATCTTTCATGTTGCTCTGCTATTGCCAGTGTTGCAGAATGGACTTTCTGATATATCATTTCTCCTTCTCGTGTCTGAAAGGTGAACAGCCCTTCTCCTGTGTCACACATCCTGCAGTGAGATTTAAACAGAATGGAAGGAAAAAAAGGTACTGTATAATTTGTATCTAACTATTATAAAAAGTGCACACCTTGCAGCAGAAAATTACAACTTCTGTAGTTAAAACTCTGGAATTCTGAACATTGGCAGTTATTTTTACCGTTGAAGAGAGACATATTCCAAGAGATGAGCAGAACTTTGTGAGGATAACCTTTAGATTCAGTTTTACTCATCATCTGGAGAGTGAAAAAGAAGTTTTATCATAGAATAAAAACTTGAGGTAATACAGTCAGCTATTTCCGGCATTGTTTCAAGTATCTGCACTGGTAAGCAGGAGATAAATTTAATTTTCTTAATCAAATGATGCCAGAAGTACATAGCACATCATGACTTTGAAAAGCTGACATTTTAAGAAAACACCGACTGATTAAAAATCCTATTATAGCTAATCACTATAAAAAAAGCTGCATTGAAAGACAGCATTAAGAGGGTTAATTTATAACTGTCTCAGTGCATTTATGTGGGGCAGCATCTAAAGCTATCTTGATAATTATAAAAGCCACTCAGTCTACTTGACAATAGAAACAGTATTTCTGTAGTATAAGACTGTGAAAAAAACCCTAGCAGACATAAAATTCATTTTCTCCACTTGAGAGAGCAACTGCTCTTATCTGTGATATCACTGTACCACTATTCTGAGGAAGAAGAGTGGTCCATCGTGGGGTCCAAAGGGCTGGGAGTAGACAAAAGTGATAGATCACTTAGAGATACTTAGATAGATACTTAGAGATACTTAGATAGATACTTAGAGGACCTATATATGTTGTTAAACACTGGTGCATTTGGATATATTTGTATTAATAGTTCCACTATATTATCAGTGTCCAATTTCTGCATTTTTACAGACTTCTTGCAATTATTGACTAAAAAATAGTTTTTATTTGGACTGATAATTCCTGTAAAGAATTTCAGTTATCTGTGAAAGAATATTGTTGACTTGAATCACTGATGCGTAACACCCTTCAACAATTGAAAGATTTTGATTTACCTTAAAATAACAGATTTCTTTAGTGTTTTGGTTGCTTATATTATAATTAGTAGTCTAATTTTTTTAATATCTCAGCATATTCAGCATGGCCCCCAAAAGGCTGAGACATAAAGACTTGCAAAGCATTTCAGAAAAATGTGTCCTGAATAGTCTAACATTCTAACCGTTTTTAAAATCTCAATTTCTTTGGAGTTTGCATCCCAGATTCTGTAAGACTTTTCATATATTAAATTTATATTTTCCTGTCAAGTGAACCTATGGATCTATATTGTTTGAATTAAAGAGTCATTTAAGTGTTTCCTGCCATATTGCATGCATGCACACTATTACATTATAGCATTTTGAAAATGGAATATTTTCTTCATGAGATCCTTTTTGTTAAATTAGAATACACCTTCCTCCTACACAATTTTATTTCAAGACTCATCTGAACAGGACTATTGTGCCATATAAGAGACTACTGAGAGTTCAGGAGTTGCTTTTGATTTCAAGGCTGACCAGTGTAAAATGAAACCCTTATTCACCCTTAGAAAAGCTTTGCCTATTCACTGGAGGAGATGTGCTTTTGTGAATCTCCAACAAGAATTTATACATGGCTGGTTTCGGCTGACTGGAGAGTGCTGGTGGCAGCAACAGAAAAAACAGTGCTGCTTACGGAAAATAGCTGGTGACTATACTTAGTAATGATCAACTGTGGTGTTGAAAAGAAGATTGTGGTCTTAAGAATTGGTGATTCACGATACTATCCACATGGATATTATCCATAATTCTGGAATAAAAAGTCTTCCCCATCTCCTGATGTAAAGAAAAGACAATCCACATTGTAGACAGGTATTATTTGATCAGTATTAATGTGGTGTGCCAATTAATAGACTAAAGAAGACAAGCTTTTGTATTAAATTCCAAAGGAGATCAAGATCCCTGCTGCAAACATTTAAGATATTTTATACCCTTAGCCACAATTCTCCAAACTGCTTCTGGTGGAAATAAAATGTCTCCAGAGTTTTGTAACGTTCTGGCAACAGCCTTTCAGAACCCTCAGGGCATCATATAGATGGTGCTCTGCTTTTGTGTAAAGAGATCTTAATAAAATTCAAACACCGTGAAATGGAAAGTCTGGAAAAAATGACGAGGTTTCAGAAACTGAAGCAAAATATGATCTTTTTGTTCGTTTCAGAGGATGAAAAATCCTACAGGGATAAAAACAAGGAAGCAAGAAACAAGGTGTGATTAAGATTCAGGAATTAAGCTGCTTGTTTTGACCAGGCGAAACCTAGCCACCACCACCTCAGACAAGGTTCTGTACCACCTGCACGAGCTCTGGTTGGAGGCAGTGATGCAGGATGGTGGCACCACCCTAGCAACACAACCACTGCCCAAGATGGCACCACAGGGACCTGCTTGCCAACTGTAATGGGTGACTGCGGCGGATGTGTCATGCCAACGTTGGAAAGCCATTGATGGCAGCCTCCCAGAGTCTGGACTGTGGGCTTCCTTGACTAACGATGGATGAAATACACACAGGTGCTCAAAACTGGAGGTGGAGAAGAAGTTTAACAGGACTTGAAGGCCCCACGAATGAAGCAATCAGTACCTGGCACATCTGAGTTCTATTAAAGCAAAAATTGTTAGAATAAAACTATCATTTTAAATTCTACTGTAATCATGCCACCAAGAGCAGCAGCATGTTTAAGATTAGTTATAAGCACTCCAAGGCAAGATGAAGATGAAGACAGAGAAATGGGTAGAATCATAGAATCATTTTGGTTGGAAGAGACACTTGGGACCATCCAGTCCAACCACCAGCCCTACTCTACAAAGTTCTCCCCTACACCATCCCTCAACTTCACATCTAATCGACTCTTAAACACATTCAGGGATGGCGACTTAATCATCTCCCTTGGCAACCTGTTCCAGTGACTGACCACTCTTTCTGTGAAGATTTTTTTCCTAATGACCAGCCTAAACCTACCCTGCTGCAGGTTGAAGCCATTCCCTCTTGTTCTCTTGCTAATTACCAAGAGAAGAGACCAGCACCAACCTCTCTACAATGCCCTTTTAATTAGTTGTAGAGAGCAATGAGGTCTCCCCTCAGCCTCCTCTTCCTCAAACTAAACAGTGCCACCTCCCTCAATTGCTCCTCATAAGATTTATAGAATCATAGAATCATAGAATTGTATAGGTTGGAAGAGACTCTTGGGATCATCAAATCCAACCATCAGCCCTACTCTAGAAGTTCTCCCCTACACCATATCCCTCAACACCACATCCTCCAGGCCCTTCACCAGCTTCGTTGCCCTCCTTTGCACTCACTCTAGCACCTTGAGATGTCTCCCTAAGCTTAAGAGTTTTGCTGAACAAAGGGAGGATGTTTACTTATCTGGCCAATGGGAATGGAGAAGGCCATGAGCTGAAACACACTTCATGTTCTATTTATAGTCCAAACAGACAGCAGAACAAATAAACCGTTTTCACTACAGCCTCTACTAAGTGCCAGATAGCTGTCCTTATAAAGCCAGAGTTTTGGGTTTAGCCTTGTTAATGTGTTACTTTATTATGATTAAAAGTGAAATAATTGTGCGTAAATCCCATTTTCTCTATGTTTAAAGCACACATGTTTTTTTAGCTATATCTTTTTTTAGTTACTATGAATTATATTTAAAATCAATCACATAATTGCTGCTTGGAACTTTTGAGAAACCTTTACAAAAATCTCTTTTCTACCAAGCTTTTAAAATGAAAATGAAAATTACTTTTACGAAAGCATAGAAATTCCAAAACTTGTCATAATTATGACTTCTTGATTTTCTGCAAAATGGTTTTCTACATTTTTGATATTTAATAAAGAAAAAAATGGTAATAATTTAATGTCAATTTAGTAATATCTTTGCAACTTTTACATTTCCTAGAATCACTCTAGAGAAAAGACTTCTAGAGAAAGGTGTAGGCTTCTTCCTTTCCCGATACTGCCACAATGGTGCAGCCCAACCAACTCAGTATGACCTTCACTGTAAAAAAACATACCAATGAGTTTGTACATTTTAGTTTTTTGATGAGGAGCTTAACAGTCTGCGGATGCTTGAAAAGTGCTGATGTTAGCTTCTCTATTTCTGTGATTTCCAACTTTAAAACAGGGATGTCATTAACCTGTGCTTTAGGATATTTAAGGATTCAATGCATTAAAATTTATGAAGTGCTTTGACTGAAATAGGGAAGTGCAATTTTTTTTTTCCTGTATTATTGCAGAATAGTATAACTGGCCAGATAACAAAGCCAGTAGATAAAGAATGTTACTAATTATCATAGGGTTTTTTTTTACTTCTTGAAATACTGCTACAGCTTCTCACAACCATCATTGTTAGTAGACCTGTCTCAAATGGCAGAGGAAGGAATAGAGAGAAAGCGAGTACTGAGCTTGTGGTCTAGTACAAACTCGATTCAGAGAGCAACAGTGAAAGTTCTTGCTTTTACTCAAAGGTGGGGCTTCTGTTCAAGCCACAGAGATTTTTTTCCCACCAGTATTGCCAGATTTGTGTGCAACATTTCCCAAATTCACACAATGGTTTCCGACTGCTTCTGCTCACTAGAGTAACTTCAGTCTTTTAAGAGCAGAATCAATGCTGTTTTACCCTTGCAGAATTCCATTCAAAAAGCAAACTTTGTTGACCTGACTTGACCACCGTTAACATATGGTATTTTTTCCCAAATAGAGGTTCATGCTCTCATGTCATGGTTGAAATATTAAAAAGTTTAATAAACAGTACAATGTTCAGCAACTGCATGACAGGACAAGAACTTGACATCTCAGCTTCGCTTCACTACTTCAGTTAAGGGTAAAATGCATCTGCACAAAAATGAAGGTTGTCTGAAAGGTTTAGTATTATATGATATAATTTGCTATAAATCCTTTAAAGCATAAATGAAAAATGTGATAAAAAATGTTTCATTCTCCATATAAGTAAATCTATTTCAAAAGGGTTTCAATTATTTCTGTTTTACCCACAAATAATTTAACATTAAAGAAATAAAAGCTAAGTTGTAAATTCATTACTCAAAATTGTATAAAACTACATCCAAATACTAAAAAAATGTAAACAGCCTCAAATAGGCAGTGAAAAAATATAAAACTTTTTACTATTAAGAAGTAATTATTATGAATAACTAGTTAGCATTTCTTATTCTTAGGAAAAAAGGGCTTCAGATTTTTAAATGAGAACAGATTGTGAATAGGTATTGTCCAGTAATGAGAGTTCTAAAAGTAACCAGTACCAAACTGGATGTAGCTACTGTTTCATTGTCCACACCTCTTGTGTGAAAAACTATTTCCTTTAAACAGTGAAGCTGTTTACTCGGGCACTTCAAGGCCCAGAAATTAAATTAGCCAGTGCTTATTTCCTGTATGCTAAAGAAGGTAGTCAGATGCCACCACATATGGGACCAGACCTGCTTCTGTCACAAGATGAGTACTAAATAAAAGATAGCCTTTCTTTAAAGCCTTGAAGCCGTGGCTCTCAGTCAGGAAACAATTAATTGGTATGCAATATGTAACTCTGAACTGAGACACTTATTTCTTGTGTTGCTACAGCTTTGATTTTCTCAAAAGTGGTGGAAACTAGCAATTTTGTCTCCAATTTAATTAGATTATCATTGGAGACACGCAAACACTATCTCTCTTGTGGATATCTAACTTTTGTTCTTTCCTTGTTTGTTGTTATCTCAACTTGAGCTAAGCCATTTTGACAGAAATCCTGTTTGTGTGCAAGGATGTTACACACAGCATACACTAAAGACAGGCTAGCTAACCAATAAACCTCACTATAAAACGAATACAAAGCTCCCCTGAGGGTCCAAATTCTTTGCTCGTTCCAGCCTTCAACACATGCTAGCTTGATTCCTCCGAAACTTGTTATTTTCTAAGAAAATGAAAAAAACCCAAGGAAAGCAAGTAAACTCTTTGTGGCTAGGGCTTATTTAGATAAAGAGCTCCCTTTATACCTAGGAATACTTATCAAAACAACCATAAAATAAACTATGTACACTTTGTAAGTCAACTTCTATGTTGGAAAGGACAGAAAAGCAGGGGAAGAAATAAGAAAAGGTTGGTAAGAATCACAATAAAGCAAGAAAAAAAGGATATATTTGGTGGGGGAATCGATAAGAAAAAAGATAACTACATAAATAGGTTATGTATGGGACCTAGGAAAGGTGTATAGGAGAAGCAGAGAGAAGACAATTAGTGGAAAATATGCACGAAGTGGAATTAATTGAGGTATAGAACTCCAACAGCAGGCATGGTTAGAAGGACCTAAAGCTGGGACAAGGTTGGTGAAAGCAGTGATAGTGTCCTATGAAAAATCTGTGACAGGGAAATGAAGATTGCTAACACAAAGCAAAGCAACAATATGAAGAGCAACATCCAGAACCACCACACATAGGCTCTCTACATCTTCTGTGTGTTGGTTACTCATACCTTATGTGAATAAAGAGTTAGATTGTAATGCTTTGCTGTCAGCGTTTCAAAGTTTTATCCAAAGTGTCAAATAGGCAGCCTGGCAATTTTATGATCTGAGAAGCAAATAATGAAAATTATCTGATATATGAGGCATCTGCTTGCCTCCCTTAATGATGATTATTTACTGGCAAGAATATACAACATGAAAAAGTAATTATGCATGATATCTACTAATTGGTGGCTATAGACATTCCTCCATAACATTTATTGTCATGTTGTCGCACATCAGCTAAAGCGGGTAACTTTCCACTGTTCCTGCACATGCTCATGAGATATAGACAGAAGTTTTTAAACTTAAATTAGCTCTCATGTGGAATCTCCTTGAGTTTGGCCTGAATTAATACCGGGAACATGGAGTATTACAACATCTCTGATATGGCTCAGTAACTTGATTGTGGTGCTTAGCCCTGAAGATTTATTCAAGGTCAGATCTTGCGTTTCTTGAGTCACTGTCAGCATTTTCAGCTAAAAGAACTAAAGAATCTCTCATACCATCAAAACAGCTTTCCTAATAAGATCATTTATGGCAACATTTTGCAATTCTGAAAAGTAAAATGAGATGGAGTGGAAATGAGTGATGATTTGCTCTCAGGCAGCTGGGATTTCATCACTCAGAGGAATCCAGCAGACTTTCTCCACTATTTCCTAGAGGACCTTACTATTTTCCAAGTGATAGTTGGACATCTTTTTAAGTTGCTATATGCAGTTGCAGTAACAAAAATCTTATGTGCTAGTCTGATGAATACTCTGGTAACCTTTCTGAACAGAATTTTCTCTCTAAAAGGGAGATCTTTTGTGACAATAGTGGTTTTTCACGGCAAGATTATTTCTTTTTCTGCCTAAACCAAACGACCATTTAAGTGGTATAATATAATATAATATAAACAGAAATTTTCTCATGAAAACATGTTTTTATTTGTTTTGTCAGGTGGGAGAGATTTCTGTACAGTACTAGTGGTAATTATGTCTGCTGGGATATTTTTTTCTTCTCATTGCCTGTTCTGCCTTTACAATTGCTGTCTCTGTGCTGCCCTCTGTGATAGCACATTTAGACTAGTGGGGCATATATCACACTGCTAAAACCTCAGGGACACTAACCCATTCCTGCCTGTCAGATGCTTTCCACTTTTTGCTTAATGGAAGTGCAGAAAGCAGGCTGTGTCTTTCTCTGAACTTTATCAATGATTGCCCACTAACACTGTAATTTATTTCCACTGAGTTTATCCCTGTCCATCATAAGACACAGTAGAAAAAGAATGTATTTAATTTTTTTCCCTCAAGGTTCAGTTTTGGTAAGGAGGAGGATTCTGTCTGGGACTTGTTTCAGACCACTTTCATTTGGTTGATACCAAGCTTTCCCATCTATTCTCATTAAAATATTCCTATTTATTCTAATTACTTTGATATATTAGAATAAATGTAACTACTCCTGAAAAGTTAAAAATAGTAACTAATTTACAATGCTAGTTATAGTATAAAAAGCAGAAAAAATATTTCATTGAAGTAATACATAAAAGGTAGAATGTGGAGAGTGCCATGTAGTTATGAAATATAACCATGCACAATGGTAAACAAGCTGTGAAGAGCCTGTTTTCTGTCTCCTAGACCCTAGAAACAAAATTGTCAATAAGAGAAGCGATATTCTGGAGTCTAAGAAGTTGAATCCCAAATACTTCACTATGAGTTTACCTACATTTTTTTGTCTCTTCCTGCTTATAAACTAGTTCCATAAAACATGACCTAGACATTTTGATGAGGATGATTGAATTGTGCTGTTTACGCTTTATGAGCTCTAAGTAAGAAGGAGTCTAGGTTGCACATGCAAATTACCCTCTTGTGTCAATATTTAGCTCTTATTATTTAAGAAATCAGTCTAGGTAATTAATACACATGTATACGCAAAACAACCCACTTCATGAAGACTTTTTACCACTTAAAATTTTCTTTAGAATAAAAAAAAAATATCACATATATTACACAAAGAGGAATTAAAAAAAAAGGGGGGGGGAAATAATAAAACCAATTGTTGACATAGTCTTAGATACACAAGACATTCACATTTTTGACCATTTAAGTAATAGAACAAACATGAAAATGTTGTTAGATAATTAGTTCTGTTAGATTTTAAAACTCAAATCTTGTTGGTAATGATAAAATAATATTTAACAGTGTCTTGGACAAGTATCTATTCTTAACCAGCTCCTGCAAGATAAACCAGGCCCATATATTACCATATATTTGCCAAGTGCCAGGTCCTGCACTTGGGCCACACCAACCCCATGCATCGCTACAGGCTTGGGGCAGTGTGGCTGGAGCTGCCTGGCAGAAAAGGACCTGGGGGTGCTGGTCGACAGGCGGCTGAACATGAGCCAGCAGTGTGCCCAGGTGGCCAAGAAGGCCAAGGGCATCCTGGCTTGCATAAAGACTAGTGTGACCAGCAGAAGTAGGGAAGTGATTGTCCCCTTGTACTCAGCACTGGTGAGGCCACACCTTGAGTATTGTGTCCAGTTCTGGGCACCTCAACACAAGAGAGATATCGAGGTGCTGGAGCGAGCACAGAGGAGGGCAACGAAGCTGGTGAGAGGCCTGNCTATTAGTGGTTTAGCTCAGAAGCAGTAGTTACGGTTGGCTGTATAACAAACACACCAATGAAAATCATTGGCCTGAGAAAAATAAAGAGATTGCCATGACTACAAACAGCTAAACTTTTTTGATTAAATCTTTTCATTCATCATGGTTTGGCTATTATTTTTCATCTCACTTTGAATGACAGGAATATAAGTTCCCAGTCCTGGAAGCTGTGATCATATTCAAACACAGATATTTGCTACAGGACTTCTGCCAACCTGGTCAGAGTTAATATTCCCCAATGAAGACAAACACATCACATAACAATATTAACCAGTTCTCCCTGTCTTTAGTAGCAGAAGACAGGTGAAGTAAGATTAATCTACATGACCATCATTGGCTTTGACAAATACAAAAATATTAGACATAAAACCCAAATAAGGCCATTCATGGTTAAAATAAATTATAATAATGCAATAAGTGCAATAATACAGCAGCCCTGTGGCAATGCACCACCACTTCCTGCAACAGAAGCAATACAACTTGGTGGCCCAGGATATTTATTTTCTGTGTGTTTTTTTGTTTGTTTGTTTGAATTTTTTTTTTTAATTTTTCTTTTTACCCCCTTCATTTTGGAGCCCTAAAGTCACAGTTTTGTTTGAGACTACCCGTTGCCCATGGTGTTGCAAGTGGAAATCCTCTTAGATGATACTCACTAGAGGCTGAATTAATTCTGAACACAATGTGACACAATTCTGAACTTACTCGATCTTTTCTCAGGAAGTAACGAGTTTTGCAAGGAGACATCTGCCAATTAACAGATGTTAGCATAGCAACAGCCAAAGAACTAATATTCATAGGTATAATTCTTCATTTTACTTCATCTTTGAGGAACTTGGGCTGCTTAGAAGCTATTACACTGGACACTGCTGTAGAGGTGCCAACAATAGTTGGAGTAATTGATTATGCTCAATCTAGAAGCTAATCTAGAAAGAATTAAAAAAACCCAGTTTTACGTGAGCACATAACAAAAAATATAATATTAAGAATTTAATGCAGGACCTCATTTGAAATGATCTACAAGAGGATTTGTCCCATAATACCTCAACAATCTTTCATATTTGTATTAAATGCTGTTAGAAACACAGTGCCCCTACCATGATGAAAACAGATCTGTGTTTGTGCCATTGCTCTCCTTTTTATTTTGACAGGAAGAATAGGAAACAGATATTTCCTGCATTTTGATCAAAGAATATATCCACCTAAGGAGAGGAGGGAAAAGTTCTGGAGGGACAAACAGGTATGAATCAATACACTTAATATTTTTGATGGATGAATAATATCAAGAGGTAAAAATTATTTAGGAACTAATATAGAGCCAGGGTTAGAAACACAGAACCAGGAAATCAAAGTGAATTAGTCACACTTAATTATAATGTGTATTCAAAACATCTGTTTTTTCAGTTCATGGAAAATTAATGCTGCATTCTCTCTTTTCAAAAGTGGGACACAGGAAGTGCAAAGCAATGACGAGCACACTGAGCACTCTGTATTGAGATTTTTGAGTTATAACTACTTCAAAATAAAGCATTTCAAGTGTTGTCCACATCCCCTTCCCCTTTAAACACACCATCAATAATGTTTTTGGCTACTTAAAGCATTTATGGTTTGCCACTCTCTGAAACTTTCAGTACACTATGACTTCGTTGTGATGGGCATTTAAGTGTTCCCATCATCTTTCAATGTCACTCTCCATCTTTTCAAGGTGTGAAAACTACTGCTTTGACCACTGTGACCACAGAGTAATTTTCAGAAAGTCATATGCAAATATTACAGGCACATAGGGTTGGTTCAGAGACACTCACCATGCTATGTACATACACTAATGAGTAATTAACATATGCTAATGATATCCAAGGTCTCATCAATGCTAATTTCAAAACTGGCAGATTGTCAACTCCAGTTTGGGAGCAGTCTGCCACAGCAGCAACCCCTGGGACAGAGAAAAGCACCAGAGATGAGACAAGGGAGAGATTTGTTTAAAAGAAAAGCTGCATTCCTCCAGTGCTGACAGTAAGAACTGCAGATCTTAGCTGAAGACCAGACATTTTTAGTCTGAACTTTAACGAGAGCTGTGTACAGACACAAGTGGTCAAATAATGCCTTTGGTGGTAAACTGGATGCACAAAAATAACATCAAAAAATTATTACAGAAAACGTGCAGACACCTCCACCACCACCCCCTAATATAAAACCTTAATTGAACTTCCACCAATTTTCTACACGTGCTATTTAATTTAGAGAGGAACTATGACTTCCCTCCCACTTGCTTCAACATCTCCTCTTTGATATAAGCCAGACAGAAGTGAAGCAGACAGATTTTTCCCTGTTCTCTCAATTGCAAACAGCAGCAATTCTGTTATGGATCAAACAAGTTGCACTGCGTTCACCTGGCAACTCTGACTCCAACTCTGACTGTGTGTATGATTTCCTTGTGTTAACGCTTCCAGCAGTAGGAAAATTCTCTGTAGGGATTTCTCATTAGCCTGCTAGCTAAAATCAATTGTAGTCTGTGTCTCAGTAAGTAGCAACTTGATAAGGGCTTGAGAACACTCAAAATATTTTTTGTAAAATTTTATTACATAAAAGAAGACACTCCTTTCAATTACACAAGGGTGTAGGTAGGGAAGGGTACAAATGGATAAACGAAGTGTAAAATGAAAGAAACAAAAAGAAAAAAGAAAAAAAGAAAAAGGAAATAATCACAAAGGATCACATTTATCAAATTGTGCAGAAAAAGGACAGGAAAAGCATACAAAGGGATGAAAATTAATCAGAAAGCAGTATTTAATTTATGGTTACATACTTGAGGTCCCCATGTATTTTCTGAGAATATCTTATATCTCTTTCTAAAACTTTATGGGGTGAAGGTAGCCATTTTTGATGTTCTGATAAATCATAGAATCATAGAATCATTTAGGTTGGAAGAGACCCCTGGGATCATCAAGTCCAACCATCAGCCCTACTCTACAAGTTCCCCCCTACACTAGATCTCTCAACACCACATCTAATCTGCTCTTAAACACAGTCAGGGAGGGTGACTCCACCACCTCCCTGGGCAGCTGATTCCACAGACTGACCACTGTCTCCGTGAAAAATTTTTTCCTAATATCCAGCCTAACCCTACCCTGCTGCAGCTTGCAGCCATTCCCTCTTGTCCTGTCGCTCATTGCCCGTGAGAAGAGACCAGCACCAATATCTCTACAGTGCCCTTTCAAGCAGTTGTAGAGAGTGATGAGGTCTCCCCTCAGCCTCCTCTTCCTCAGACTAAACAACCCCAACTCCCTCAATCGATCCTCATAAGCCTTGTTTTCCAGTCCTCTCACCAGCTTTGTTGCCCTCCTCTGTACTCGCTCCAGCACCTCGATATCTCTCTTGTGCTGAGGTGCCCAGAACTGGACACAGTACTCAAGGTGCGGTCTCACCAGTGCTGAGTACAGGGGGAGAAAAATGTGTGTTTTCACCTCTGATTAGCATCAGTTATGCTGATTAGGTTCTCTTAGTTGTATATCTGCTATGAGCACTGTGTGAAAATACTGACCCTGTACTGGATAAAGACACATTTTGTGCTATCTTTAGTCATGCTATTGGTTAAAGTAAAAAGGTTTGTAAGAATTGTACATATATGCCACCATCTGTTCTGGGCAAATATTCCCTCAGACCAGTTTTCTGCATAGCCCAAGATACTACGAATTGACAAGAAATGCACCTTGACAAGTCCACCAGATGATGGAAAAACAAAGACTGCAAATCAAATTTCACAGAATCACAGAATCTGAAAGTATGAAATGCATCTTCTTTAATGCATAAGATTTTCAAGCACAGCATGCTCTCCTCCCAGGGAACTTGGGACATTGTTAGAAAGTAAAATGGAAAAAACAATAGTCCTTTGCTTTGAAAAAGGACTAACAAGCTACTTTTACACTGGAACTTACTCCTCTAGTTCAATATTTCAGAGTTAAGGATTCTACATTTCCTTAGTAATATTTTTATAAGAAATTTATAACAGCCATGGTCCTGCTCTGAACACTGGAATGCATCAACCCCTTCTGTCCATGATTCTGTATGCCAGGTTTAAAAAAACATCCATGAACCATAGGCACAATACCTACTGGCTTCATCAAACATTTATATGGAGCTATCCAAAAAGAAAGCATTATAGATGGCAGAACAGAAATGGTGAAAATCCCTTATGTGCAGAGTGATATATAACGGATATTCATTGTTCTCATGCAGCAAAAGGTGACCATGCCTTCCCTAGACATTTACACATAATAGCTTGGGTATGTTTGTGGGTATTCCATCTATGTCATTAAAGCCATTTTGAGTATCCTATCTTTTGAATTATTTCCCCACTTTTTCACTCTGGAACATTCATATTGTAGGTATTCATCTTATTATAGACAGACTATGAGTCTCAAGATAAATGCTAATATACATTTCTATTTCTGCATATTACTATTTCTGCTCTAATTTCTCTGATGGTCCTTTTCACCAGTTATTTGATACTAATTTCACATGCACTGAACACTTTTTTTCTTGGCTGCCCTCCATTTCATCTGCGCTTCTAAGGCCGAGAGCTAATTATACTCATCTTTCACTTGTTTCTCTCTGAGAAATTGGTCCAATGGAGCTTAAAGAAGCCTCCCACAAAAAGTCCGAGTACCTGTGAAATGAAGTATTCGAGATGGCATTGTCAACATCTGCCAATGACAAGGAATTATTCTGGCCAACCTCTTCTTGCTACTTTTTGCTCAGATCTTCCAAATACTCTGATTAGATATTACTCCTAAAATGCTACAGGTTCTCCAAAAGCTGCTATGTGTTCTGTCAGAAAACGAGCTACTTTTTGCTTTTACTCAAAAGCCTCTCCCTCCCTAGTTCTGTCTTACAAGCCCATGTATATCACCACATTCCTCCTATTTCATGCAGTTAGCACATTCTGTTCTGCCCTCCCACCCCCCAAAAAAACCCTTTCCCTCCTATTTTGATCAATCCTTTGAGTATATTTTATTTCAAGCAAGCTGGTCCCCTTGCTGTCCAATGAATGTGCAAAACAGCTTTAGCACACTCATGCCCTGGTCCTTCCAAAGACCAGTACTGATCTGCATCATTGCTGTCACTCTTTGTTTTCTGGTGGCAGTGACAGTACTCTTACATAAGTAAGTCACCAGAAAGATGGATGATCCAACCCGTTCTTTCATTAAATAAAGGTTTGGCACCCTTAGTCATCATCTGAAAGAATTTCAGGGTTTTCTACTAAATCATGGTCTGGACTTTAAAGTTTTCTGCCCTTCAATCCCATTCCTGACAGTAAATTGTATGGTCAGTGTCAATTTTTTTTTAGTTTTTTAAATACTGAATACTAATAAAAACAGTTTTGCAATAAGTGATAATTCTTATTTACTTATACAGTCAATTTAATGAAATTTCAGCCATAACAGTACACATTTCAGGAAAATAAAATCTCTCCTGTTGTTCATCTCAAAATGGTGTTTTCAAAAAGTGAGTCAGGGATCATTTGTAGTAACATTTTAAAGGAGAGGCATTTTCCAAGTTGGACAGAGAATTAAAAAAAGTAAAGTAAAATTTTTAAAATGTGAAAATGTGCTTTGTTGCACTGGTTCAAGCAAGCCATGTGAGTGCAATGTTGTACTTGACTTTTTGGCCACTGACAGGATAATCAAGTAGATGAAGCACCTCGGTGAATTATAGCACCATACTGAGTTTCCTTCCATAAAGTCAGAAAGATCAAACGTTGTTTGGAGATGCTGAGACTGAGGGATTCCATTAGATGCTGCCTCTCTCTCCCCTCTTTCTAATAAGATGGAAGCTTTTTAGAAAATATGTGACAAATGACTACTCTCAGCAGAAATAAATCACATACCACAGAGTACAGAGTTATTAATAGTGCAATAATAGTAATAACTTACCATGATAGCAAAGAAGTGCTATTAAGAGGGACACAGTGGCTAATAACATTTCCTCTAAAAGGGGTTAAGGGACAAACCTTCCTTTGGTATCTTATAAATAAGCGGAAGATGAAAGAAGCCTGTGAGACCAGTCGCCTCAAAAATAGCCTGACTTTTCCAGAATGCTACTGGGCAGGCACCTTGTGTAAAGTGCTCTCCACTTCCCTTATGTGCCAGTATTTTGATAGTTTTCAGTTAATTTAAATTAGAGTGAGAGGACATTTAGTTGCAGTAAGACTCGAGGGGGGCATAATATGTGATAATGCTAAGAGGGCTGTGAAATAGATTTCAGTTATTTGACTTATTTTCTCTTTAGCAAAATGCTTTGTGAGAACAAAACCTGGAATTTATCACATGGATTTGTATGCAATCAGCATATCCTATCACTATATAGAAAAAGGAAAGGAATTACTTACAAATGGTCAATTTGATAGTTCTTTCACATCTTCCTACTTAGTTACATATCCATTTGGGGAAGAACATACTTTTCTATTATTTTAAAAATGTCTTTAAGCATATTTGTGTGTGTGTTTCTGTCTTAGTAGCAAACATTGACAAAAAGTAACTTGGATTTCATTAAAGGTGCAGGTGTTCACAAGTGGTGAAGAATATGTAAGAGTTTTTTAGCATGTTTTAAAGGTTTGAACCAAAATATCCTAGGTATTCTCTGGTTTGTATGGACATAAAATTAAAAAAAGAAACAAAACCACAAACAAAACCCAAACCATTTTAAGACAAGAAGCAAATGAACACAAACTCCTCACTAATTTACTTACAATATTGCCTTGGTTTTGTTTACCTATAGGATTTTACAGAACGTTTTTCTAAATAATAAAATAATTAATGAAATCAATAGCTAATTAGTTAAGTCAAAGAAAATATTCTTTACCTTTATTTATTTATTTATTGAGTTCTGCATTCAAGATTCATAAATAACTACAGCAATAATAAAAAATAATTAAAAAGTTAGTAACCTCCACAGTTATTCCAACACAGTCCTGGGTGCCCTAAAATCACATACCTAATTATGTTTGACCAGCCTGTTATGTATAACATACATATATATAAAGTTCTATTTGCTTTATATATTCAACTTACTAATGAAAAGCCAGAATATAACTACTGAACAAAACAACTACCATGGAAACCTAAACACGAGAGTTTCTGCTCTCACACTATTATTATATCCAGAATATAGCATGATTTCTGGAACTTCTATACATCTGTGACCGACAGTAAAGGGCGAAATGACTCGACTGACCTCTTTTTGAAGCAAAGAATTTACTGGATACTCTCATAAAAACTACATTTTAGTAAAGTTAAACAAAAAGATACCAATAGGTATTTTATAAGTGGTTTTATGCTTTTTTGAGAACAATGAATTAACACTATCTTAAAGAACAGGAGAAATTAGGTAGATATTAGGCAAATCTTCCAAGACCAGCCTGTTAAAGAGCTTTCTCAGCTCCCAAGTAGTGACCGGCAGTCATGCTATACTCAACTCGATTCCAGTATGATCAAGTTCCAATACAGAGAAGGATAAAAACTCCATCGCCGTTTTTCATGTGCGACATATAAGAGACAACTGTTCAGACACTAAAATGACTGTTAGAACAAGCACCTATGCCAGCTGAAGCTGAGGAATCACAGTTCCTGACAACATATGAAGCTCACAAACAGTTGAAACTGTGCCCCTTTATGCTTCTGCAATGCCCAGTATGTGTATGTGTATGTGTATGTGTATGTGTAAGTGCAGGTTTGCACAGGTTCTTACATATTCATGAACAGGCTCTTTTGTTGTGCAAATTTTAGCCTTTGCATTTTGATTACTTCCTTCTACATCTGTACAGTACATAGCTGCAGCATAGAGGGTATTTCAAACCTCCTCCTCAATCGATGACGCTACATTCATAAGCTTTGGAGAAAAGGAGGATTTATTTGTGCTTACCATTCTCGCTGATTAGATGGTTCTCTGTGCAAAACATGGCCTTCTGCGTTGCCCTTTGTGAAGTGTCAAACACTCTCCTACTGTCTGTACAGACAATTTGGTGCCCAGTTTCAGCATTTTTAATTAGCTTATGCAAATAGGTTTGCTAAGGGGGAGATGCAACAGTATCTAGGTGCTAAAATAGACACTCTGGCTCTTACTGTAAAAGGTACCTATATGAAAAACGAAGCGCACTACAAATTTCATTAGCATTTTGTATATGTGTGTTTCTGGGGTTTGCTGTTTATTTATTTTTTTTTTTTTTAATGGGGCTTTTTTACTGTTTTACATTTCAAACCTGAGATATTTTAGTCCTTCTGTTGTAGCAGGAAGGACCTCTCTCCTCTCGGAGGGAGAAGGACCTGGTGCTGCAGCATCTCAAGATATTTACAACTGCCATATGAGACTAAGTTTTGCTGTTGCCCACTGTGGAATTCAAAGGTTAAAATGTAGAGTTGGAACAATGAGTCCTAATGTGATTAAGAATGTATGAGCTGTTTTGTCTGCTGCTTCTCCGCTCATAGATTACACAGCAATAACCTCATTAGTCATATTCAGCATCAGGAATATTAATCTAACAACATATGCTTGCAGCTTAGAGCAGAGCAAATTTAAGAAAAAGGGGCAACTAGAATGTGGTTAAGTAAATATAAAACCTTCTGGGCCCAAGCACGCCTGTAAAGCCATCTGAAAGCGAAATGACAGCTGGTCTCAAAATATTTTAAAACAACTCCTATTTTGATTTTGACATACAACTGTGTTATGAAGGGATAAGGCAAACTGTGCACTTCAGCTGAAGGGCATGGTTCATGTTATCTCAGGATGATCAGAAGGAATATAATCTACTGCCTGCTAATATATTAGGCAAATATAATACAATTCTTAGCAATTACATTAAGAGTCTTAGTAATGCTTGAATTATAGCAACTTTATTGGATATCTACTGATCACTTGAAAGCTCACGCTGCATCCTCTGGGTTGCAAAATATGCAAATACAGGCCACTCCTATAACTACCACAGAGGTTATGACTTTCCTTCTGAGCTGTACATCTTTTGTGTTAACTGGAAAAACGTTAGGTGACTTTTTTCTAATTGCATACATTTCATTCAGCGCAAATTCATAACGGCATTTACCATTTAGACAGTGGTGAATTATTGAATTAGTGATATGCTCATTTCTATCACTTCAGTTATAAATACTAAATTTGTTCATTACTATTTCATACAACTTCAGGTGCAGAGCTTGCTTCTCTATTATAGGAGTCACTGGCTTCTCAATCTATTTGTGAAAAAATTGTGGCTTAATACAGATAAATTTATTCTGCCAACATATTGTCTTTTTTGAGATGCCATTGTTTTTCTCATCAAAATTAGATTCTTTCAGAGCAAAGTGGAAAGGCTCAGGCATTTTTTGTCAGTTGGGGAAAATGTTTTGTAGGTGTGTATATGGCAGCTGCATTGTCAAAACAGAGACTGAAAAAAAAAGAAGATTTTAGAACATGCAGTAGAAATTTAGGATAACAAAGCTTGCATATAATCCCTTTTCTCTGTCATATTAGGTCATACGGGGGAGAATTTCATTGTATGTGAGTTTTGATGGAACATACTCCAACTTACCAACACTAGAGCAGTCTGAGAGGAGCCTTGGCAGAAAGAAAATGCAATGAGCAATTATAATTCACTTACAATGAGCTATATTAGTTTCTGCTAGTAAAAGTTCTTAGATTAGGTACCATGATCTAAACCAGAGTAAGAGTCCTGTAGATGAGTTAAACATACAGCCCCTTTTTAAGTAGGGTTTAAGTGAATCAGATGACTAACACAGAACTTATTCCAGGTCAAGAATTTGGCAGGAGGCAAACTGAGAGCTGGAATGAAGCTAGAATGGAAAAAAGGTACAAATGGAACTACAATTAGAACCTAGTATAACCTTGGCATTGCTAAATACCAGGAACTAATTAAACATTTACAGCGGTAAAAATGCCACGTCCTAGAATTAGAACTAAATCATTACTGAAGAAACAAAGGGGGGAATACATACAAGGAATTCCTGTTTTGTTAGAGTTATTTTCAGATTTCAGCAATATATATAGCTTAAGGAAAGAATGCAAGAAAGAAGAGAAGAGGTAGTGAGAAAACAGATAAAACCACAGAAAATTCACATGTCCAGAAATTAGATTTTTTGAAAATATTAGGAAGGTATAAAAAAGGAAAAAAATCCCAACAAACGTAAATATTAAGTGTGGGATAGTGACAGCTCTGAGGTAATCTTTACGTGAAATGACAAATCTATGTATTGCAGATGTGCATGAGTGCTCGTTCTGCTTCTCAACCCAAAGTGACTTACAAATTCTATGAGAAGCTTATGATTAATACTGGTGATATATTTAGATTAATAATATATGATTTATAATTATATGATTAACCTATGATAAACTTGCACTGATGATAACTTCCTTCTCCAAGTGGCATTCCTCAGGGGTTGGTACTGGGACTAGTGCTGTTTAAGATCATAGTTAGTGACATGGATAGTGGGATTCAATGCACCTTCAGAAAGTTTTCAGATGACATCAAGCTGTGTGGTGTAGTTGAAATGCTGGAGGGAAGGGACACCATGCAGAGGGATCTGGACAGGCTTGAGAGGTAGGCCCATGCAAACCTCATGAAGTTCAATAAGGCCAAGTGCAAGGTCATGGCAAACCCAAGCACAAATATGCCCAAAGGCTCAACATATGCCAAATATGCCAAAAGCTCAACATAAGCTGGCAATGTGTGCTTGCAGCCCAGAAAGGCAACCACATCCTGAGCTGCATCAAAAGAAGCATAGCCATCAGGTTGAGGGAGATGATTCTGCCCCTTTACTCCTCCCTCGTGAGACCTCACCTGGAGTACTACACCCAGCCATGGGGCCTCAAACACAGGAAGGAGATGGATTTGTTGGAATAACTCCAGACAAGGATTATGAAGGTGATCAGATGGCTGGAGCACCTCTCACATGAAGACAGGCTGAGAGTTGGGGTTGTTCAGCCTGGAGAAGAGAAGGCTTTGAGGGGACCTTATAGTGGCCTTCCAGTTCCTGAAGGCGGCCTACAAGAAAGCTGGAGAAGGACTTTTGATAAGGGCATGTAGTGATAGGATAAGACTTATCAGCTTAAACTGAAAGAGGGTAGATTTAGATTAGATATGAGGAAAAAAATCTTTACTGTGAGTGTGGTGAGACACTGCAACAGGTTCCCCAGGGAACTTATGGATGCCTCATCTTTGGAAGTGTTCAAAGCCAGGCTGGATAGGGCTTTGAGGTGTCCCTGCTCATGGCAGAGGTTGTAAGCAGATGATCTTTAAGGTCACTTCCACACTAAACCATTCTATGAAACTTCATCCACAATTTAGATAATCCACCAGCCATCAGGAATCAAATGCTTCTCTTCAGGGAGGTATAGAATTGAGTTGATATGTACATTAGTATATGAAGTCCCAGAACAACTGTCTCATGACGTATCACTTAAGAAAAAAAGCGGATGTTTCTTCCAACTTAACTTTAAGGGTTAATTGACTAATACATTTCACATTAACACCAAAAATTGCCACAGAAGACTGACAGACAAATGAAAGATTTCAGTCAGATGTAGTGCCTGAAGCAAACACTGAACTTTCAGCTTCAGATGACCCTACCATCTGTGTATACAGCACTGAGAAAATGAGTATGTCATTCTTGGGTTGCATAAAGGGAAAAAAAATATCCAAGAAATTCTCATGTCACCACTCTGCAATGCCTCAGCTTAATGTTTTCTCAACCAAAGAAACAGATTCCAGATCTTAGAAGTGAAAGACAATACCACATCTCATTAGATTTTCTCTGATGAAGAAACAATACAAAATCAACGGCAAATAAAGAAGGAATAGTTTAGTGTGGTTCAATGGGTGTCTCTGGATGCACAGCAAGAATAAATTTGGGAATATGTACATTTCAATGTCTTGTCTACAAAATAGAAGAAAATATATTTCAGAACAAGGAGAGTGTCATGGATTTGGGTCTTTTTCTGTTTGCAAAACTCTAATAACATACCTACTATCTCCAGCCTCTCCACTCAGCTGGAAACTTACAGTATTTGACAGTTTGGCTGGGGCTTCCACAGCCCATCCCATTATTGTATTTTCTCACTGTGCTTAACTTCAGCTTGACTTTGGCTTTTTTTGGGGGGGTACTTCTGGTCAGCACTTAATTGATGTGACTGGACAGTTTCTACACACAGAAAATATTGTTTAATGTAATTGGCAGAATTGCAGCAAAACAAAATAAAGAACATTTCAAAAGGAACAAAGAGTCCATATGTGTTTACTTTTCTTAGTGCCTCACCCCAGGAGATGACAAACAATTCTGAATTCTTAGGAGTCTCCTCTTATGCTCCTCAAAAGGTGTGTTAGCCAGATTGTTTTGCTAAAAGGAAAGCTTGGACAACTGCCTTTTGCAGTTTCCAGAGAGTGAATTTAAAACATTGCTTATGTTCTATGTTATGGACTGTTTGGTTTATAACATCAGCAAAATGAATCCTGTAACTTCAGCAGGAGTCTGAAAACAGTGTCTTCACACCTGATCCAGGCCATGAGATAGTTAATCTGTACCTATTTTATCACCCTTCTGGCATGTTTCTTATATTGCATGTAATTGTGCAAAATGGACTTGTGCAAGACTTTTGACACACAAATCTTTGTCTCTAAATTGGAGACATGGATTTAACAGATGGACCACTTGGTAGATCATGAATTAGCTGGATAGTTGCACTCAGAGTTGTGGTCAATGGCTCAATGTCCAAGTGGTGAGCAGTGATGAGCGGTGATCTTCAGGGGTTGGTACTGGGATTGGTACGATCTAACATCTTTTGCTGGTGACATGGACTGTGGGACTGAGTGTACCCACAGAAGGTTTGCCAATGACACCAAGCTGTGTGCCAATGACACCAAGCTGTGTGCAGTTGACATGGTGGAGGGAAGGGATCATAGAATCCTAGAATCGTTTGGGTTGGAAGGGACCTTCAAGATCACCCAGTTCCAACCCGCCACTAGACCAGGTTGCTCAAAGCCCTATCCAACCTGGCTTTGAACACTTCCAACTCTGCCATGGGCAGGGACACCTCCTAATTGACCAGGTTGCTCAAAGCCCCATTCAGCCTGATCTTGAACACCTCTAGGGATTGGACATCCACACCATCCAGAGNGATTGGACAGCCACACCATCCAGAGGGACATGAACAGGCTTGAGATGTGGGCCCATGCAAACCTCATGAAGTTCAATAAGGCCAAGTGGACTTGCACATGGGTTGGAGCAATCCCAAACACAAAGTCAGGCTGGGTGGAGAATGGAATGAAAGCAGCCTTAAAGGAGGAGTTATGAGTGTTGGTTGATGAGAAGTTCAATGTAAGCTGGCAATGTGTGCTTGCAGCCCAGAAAGGCAACCACATCCTGAGCTGCATCAAAAGAAGAATCACCATCAAGTTGAAGGAGATGATTCTGCCCCTTTACTCCTCCCTCGTGAGACCTCACCTGGAGTACTACACCCAGCCATGGGGCCCCAAACACAGGAAGGAGATGGATTTGTTGGAATAACTCCAGACAAGGATTATGAAGGTGATCAGATGGCTGGAGCACCTCTCACATGAAGACAGGCTGAGAGTTGGGGTTGTTCAGCCTGGAAAACAGGCTGGAGAGTCTTTGAGCAACCTGGTCTAGTGGGAGGTGTCCCTGCCCACAGCAAAGGGATTGGAATAATATGATCTTTAAGGTTTCTTCCAACTCTAACCATTCTATGATTCTATACTTAATTAATCCAGTCCAAATTTACAGTACCTTCATATGGAGAGTTAGGCAGGTAGTTCTGAAATGAACATGCTTCCCATTTCAGGGGCTTAAAATCAGAGACATTCACAGACTAACACCCACATACATGGTGCAGCAGTTCCTAAGTTTGAAGAGAAATAAATGCTCTCCTGCATATCAAATGCAATCTTAGGCGTAGTGTCTCCAGCACACTCAATACCCAAAATAATGCAAATGACATGCTGGAACACATTACACAGGTCCATAAACCAAAGAAATTCTGTTGACTCATTGATGATTCAACATTAAAACTCCCCAAGCCAATCTGAAGTTGATCAGGTGGAAAGCCTGGCTCTTGGAAAAGCAAACTCCTCCTACCTTAGGTGCTCTGAATTACCATGGGATCCTTTCACTGTATTAGATGCACAGTATTAATCAGTACAAAGCTATTGTAGTGCCTAAGAGAATTGTGATTTACTATGTTCAGATCAATGGATAAATTGCATGGGATTAGCCAATAACAGATACTTTAAATAATGAGTAAACCTCCATCCAGCATTGAACTAACCCACATAAAACTGTGCTTCCTTGAAATCTCAGCAGAGTTTGGATAGAGAAGAGATTAAGTAAATGACCATCCAAGAAATATTTACTTTCATTGGTTCACTTAATAATGAAAAATAAGAATGGGTCTAACTTCACAGGAAGTGCAAATATTCATATTTATGAATTACAATTCAGCGCAAAACTAAACAGAATAATCTGGCAGTTTAAAAGAATATATGCTCATTCCTCTGTTATTTTAGACATCATTCCAGTTGTGTAGTTATTACATTTCATTAGACAAATGAATAGTTTAGTTTTATACATCTGAGTCCATATCCTATTTAAATGCAAAACAATTTATTTATTAAAAGATAAATTTAATTGTCTGAAAGATTAATTTTGATCCAGTTGTTTATCATAGTATCTTTGTGAATGTGTTAATTTATTTTAATGGGAGGGATTTATTTCCTGAACCACAGAAATACCAAAACTGAGCATGGATAATATAAAACCAAGCTCTTAATGTTCATGCAAACCACATATATATACACTGCATAGCTGTTAAAACTCAGTAAAAAAGAAGAACGTATTTAAAAATATTTCCTTTAAAGCAATTGTCTACATTTAATATTTAGGCCTTAGGGAAAAATTAAAGCAACACCATTTTTAATGTGTAACATTCTCATAAAACATGGATAAGTGCTTCAGTTCTGATAGTTCAGCATGCATCAGGATTTTACTGTATTGACGTACTAGCAGATCAAAGGATAAAGAAAAGCACGTTCAGAAAGATGCTGATTAAAAAATAAAAGTAAAAACCCAAACAAATCAACAACAGATTTGAAAATGAGCATTGCAGTTGCCCTACATAGTCTTCAGATGTTATTGCAGATACTAACTTTTCTCTAGGTGTGTTTTTTACCTCTACATTTTTCTGCCAGTCTAAATCTAGTCTTTACACATTTCCAAATCAGACAGATAAAGCACTCCCAAGAAAGCAAAAGGGAGGAATCAGATCAAAGACAATAAAGCATGACAGATAAAGGCAGAGCCACTAATAAAACATGGGAAAACAATCCAATTTTTATCAGGCTGCATGGTTCATAGATCGTAGAGGAAGACAATATTCAGATACTAGTATGCAATTAAAATACTGTAGGAGGTCTGAAAAAGCAGAGATATAGAACTCACATCTTACTTGAATATACACAATCACTATATTTTGTTTGTTTGTACTGATGGGCCATAGATAAAAATAGAGCAGTACAGAAAGTAACTATCCTGTAAAAAAGCCCTAACAATTTCAGTACCATATAGAATTACTTTTTTGATAATTGAAACACTCTAGTGAAAGACACACCTACAATATGAGGCATGTAAGAGATCAGCTTCAAGTGATTAGTACAAATTAGTTTTAGCAGCTTAATTTTAGCCAATTTTTTCATCACAGGAAAGCAACAGAGCACTGAAATGCTCTGGTGACATCAGTCTGGGTATATAAAATTACGAGTTAAGTGCTAACTCCCATCTATAAGAAACTGCAGAGGAATTTTGGTCATTATCTTCTTAGGCTGTAGGGTTTGTTTGACCCATATTTTTGCTTGTGATCACCAACTGTATTTTTGTGGATGTTTTTTAATGACATTGAATAAGGAAGTACACATTGACCTGCATATAAAGATTTTTAACATGGCAGTGAGGTTAACCCAAGAAAGTAGAGACCAAGAAATTTCAGATTTCTTCAGAAAACTCAGGCTCAGCATAAGGGATAATGACAAACTCATAAAAGAACCATGAAATACAAGATGAAACATCACCAGACAGAGATAAACGTAGAATTATATCCGTGCAGAAAAGGCGGTGGACCTAACAGCAAGATATGAAATGCATTAAAAAGATATGAAAGGGAGGGCAAAACAGAGCTCTGTGGACATTCAAAACTGACCAGAGGGTGGAAATGGCAATGAGGATTAAAACTGCAGGCAGAAAAAGAGAGCTAGCCTTTTTATGGGTACACAATGCTCTCTGTACTCCTGCTTGCAATTATACTCTAGGGTGGCAACCAGTCATCAGGAACAGACAAGAAGAGTAATATCTACCATAAGAGAAGTTGTTCCGTTCATTTTGCATGATGAGCCTTTTCCATGATCCAGAATTAATTTCTTCTACATCAAAAGTACTCAAATTATACCACAATAGTGTTTAAGATCAGTGAGATTCATAAACTTTAAGAATGGCAATTCAGCCACAGTTAAATAAAAGTCAGAGAAAGCTTAAGCTCATTATAAACGATATAGTAATGATTATTTCAAACATTGGGTTGAATATATGGAACGTAATATTCAACAAATGGGAGTCTATGGAGAGGCCACGCATTCTATCTTTTATTATA
>VZTM01002162.1:0-75641 GCA_013400555.1 Jacana jacana
AATTTGGCCTTTTACCAGAGGAATCTAACCAGAGATATTAAATTGATATGAATTATTCTAAGCGCCATAGTTGCCGTTCTGATATGAAGCCAAACAACATCATCCTTTCAGTCATCCTCTCTTACACAGCTGATTCAGAATGAACTTAGAGCANNTGAACTCAATTCCATGTCAGGTTGCAGAAAGGAGTTTTTTGGTAACTTTTATCAGCTTTCCTGATGCTGCTTTGAACCGTTTTTTGAGCGGTTAATGATTCAACCTTTCCTCATATCTTCAGGAGCGTAAAAGTACCTGTTTTTTAGCAGACCATATGGTGGCTCTCACAAAGCTTTTGCACAGTGGAGTTAAAGACACAGTTAAATGTGGTTTTGGGTGGAACCATTAGTTTTGGAGAGCATTTTGAAGAAGAAACGCGCATGAATATATATATATATATATATATATATTACACCTTGAATTAAGGCAATATTCGTCCATTCATCCTTTCTCCTGTTGAAGGCTGACCTTGTGTGTTGTGTCTAAAATTTCATCCATGGGTTCCTGAGCTGAGCTCCATGACCGGAATTTAACTGGGATAAATCTTCTGTAGTCACCTAGTTTTGATTTGAAATTCTTCACTGTTGGTCCTTGAAATGGTTAATCATACCACCTAATGACTGATTCTGCATTTCCTGAGAGAGGATTTCCTGTTTGTGACTGAAAAGAGGGAGGTCTTTAAGAAAATGCTCTTTCCCCTTCTGCACATGTGCATTTTATAGTTGTCTATTTGCTTTCCTTTTTTTGCTTCTTGCTCATCTCTATACACAGAAAAATGCTTCCTCTGTAGTCAGAGAGCAGTTTTTTGAATAGTATTTGCTATTAGTCACCCATTGAAAGAAAACTACATAAAAAATAATCAGGAAGTAGGAAAAAGAATACCCATCAGAGGCTTAGAAAGACAGAGCAATGCATAGGGTGTTCAAGTTGAGCATGCAACATGAGGTAGCAAGAGGTATGGTCGTAGTTACCATCACAAATACTTAAGCAGTGTTAAAATTGTCCTTCAAAAGGATGCTATACCATGGTGTAAAACAATCTAAAAACGGCCATTTCTTATGAACAATTTCCTGGCCTTGAGCTACATGAAGCTGTGAAATGGTCTGGCAAGAGGCACAGAGTAAGAGACAGATGGGGAATCAGTGCTGGAAGAGCATTCAAGCCTAAGTACAGGAGGCAGAGGGCCAACAAATTTCTGTATCACGTGGGCCAACCAACTTAGTTTCTCCTGGACGTCCTCTTTTTTTCCTGAAAGAGCAGCTCTCACCTTTTACCTCCTCCCATCTTCTTACCCAGCCAAAATTCACTCAGTGGTTGTAGAGATAGGTTGGCCTCATAAATGGAATGCAGTCATTGAGTCCATGTGAGAGAAGGCTGGTGTTTCTGGGATCAGCATTTAGCTTCATTCTCCAATTTTGTGGGAGAAACTTAGGACTGAGGCACACTAACCTTGAAATTCAACAGCTGAGTGATTCAATCTAGTTGCTGCCCAGAGAAAAGACCAGGAGGCTAATGAATTTCCAGTGGTTGCAGCTTTTGCCTTAAAGGGCAAAGCCTCCACATGTTAGGAGACAAGAACACTGTTTTCTATCCTCCTGGGGAAAAAAAAGGGTGAGAGTTTTGAAGTGGTGATGGGGGATTTTCCAGCCTATCTGCAGTGCTAAGTAAATGTCTGTCTCAAGCCACCTCCTGTGGCAGTCTGCATTTGCAAAAATGTTTTTCTCCTGTTGCTTGGAGTAGAAAACACCAGTTTTCCTGTGGCTGCCCACGCCTGTGTTTAGAGTTGTTAATAAATAGATGAGGAAGCAGAGTGAACAGAGCTGAGATAGTGAGGATCAAGCTATAGCAATTGCCTGGACTGTGTTGACCTGAAGCAGTTGAGCAGGAATGGAGGGAAGATGCAGGCTCCTCACCTTAGTAACAGCCTGTCACTAAGTGTCCTGAAGTGGAGCCTGAGTTTTTTGATAATATGGTTATACAAGGAACACCTGATATATTGCTCTTAGTTTCCTAGCTCTATAGCCTGGACTTGATCTTCTGACCCAATCTGTCCCTTTGTCTACATACTTCTTCCATTTATTCTTGGTCTACTCTGAGCCCCCCTTGCTCAAGCACACAGGCTACAGGTTTATAGGAAGAGTCATTCAAAACAAATTCCTATCCTTGCTCTCTGCAACAGCAGCAACTCACCTGTAAGAAGAAAAAAAGGTAATCAAGTGCAGTCACTTGCTCAGTACCCCATTGCCTGCTGCCCTGTTCACACTGAATGTCCTCCTCTCTGTTGTCAAGCATTCATACCTCATCCAATCCCATGTCCTGCCTCAGCTTTCTGAGGAGCAAGAGTTAACAGAACCTTTTTCCAAAAGGGCTTACCTCCTTGTATGAACGCTTACAGATCTGCAGTGGTTACTTTCCTTGAGCATATGGCCTCCCTAAGTCAGTAATGTCCTTTGCTTGTTCAGCTTTAAGGTGGGGCTTTTCGGCTTTTGTGGGGCTTTTTTCTTCACAAATGCTGGCAGCAGCACGTTCTGTACACCTGTTTGGTTTTCTAGCTTGTGCTTTAGCAGAGGTATGAGTCTGCTTCACCTCTTTATAGATACAGGACTTGCTGTATGACAGTAATCCAGCAAGGAGAGACAGCCCTTTGAATATTTTTTGGTCATGTTTCAGAGGTTGACCTCTAAAGCCAGACTCCTACACTTAGGATTGTGAAGAGTGTTTAGTTGTAGGTGATGAGAGATGATGAGTAGATGATGAGTAGGAGAAAGATGTTCTGCAGTCAAATCACTGGCATTAGACACTGATTGTTGCATACTTTTTCCTGTGATCTTCAGCTGTGTTGGCTTCTGAAGAAGAGGTAGAAAACTAGTTCCTACCTCTGCTCTGTATCTTGCCTGCTTATGCTAAACGTTTAGGATCTCTCTGCTGACATGCAGCATCCAGCAAAATGGCAGAATATGCTAGGGCCTTCTGGCATTTCTTGGACAATCATAGAATCATAGAATAATTTAGGTTGGAAGAGACCCTTAGGATCATCGAGTCCAACCATCAGCCCTACTCTACAAAGTTCTCCCCTAAAGAGAACAGGAACAAAAGAGATTGTATTTTCAATAATGCCAAGCAACTTTTGACTCCCATCAGCTTTACTGGTATTTCTGATTATTCAGCACTTTTGAGAGTCAAACCTCTTTGATTTCAGCACTTAGTTTTAATCACCCAGATTAGGCTAGATGACTATCTTTATGTTAGCATATATCACATTTTATGTGTATATCTGTCTGCAGTCATGTATGTATGCAAAGTTTGTGATAATAAGAACTGTATCTATAAATAGGATGTTGATAAAAATAAATTGTGGTAGGAAGTGTACTGTGCATCCACAGCTGTCAGATGACTGTTTGAAGTGCTTAGTACTCATCTTCGAGAAGGTTCTGTGTGGAAATAAACCATTTTGTCTGGATTTTCATACTGGCTCAAGGTTGCCATGTGTTTTCTCACTCCTTCAAGAGTGTCTCTGTGCGTGAGACATCTATGTTCAGTGTGAGTGTAGTAATTAAGCCCTAAGCTGTGAATGATCCTTTTTCACACCCTGCCAACTTCTACTCCAGCTGACTTCGAAACAAGGACAAAGCTATTGTGCAGTCCCGCTCGCTCACAGCTGTGCTCCGGCAGGGTACAGCCTGACCTCAACTCACTTCTCAGATTTGCAGGTTAAATGTGCTGGCAGCTTGAGCAGGGGCAGCTAAAACTGCTCCAAAGAGGAGTAAAAAGGAACACAACATGATGTAAGGAGCTGGGCACTGGGTGAGAAACTCAATAGTTGCTTGGGGCTGTCACATCTCTTTTTTCTTTTTAAATATTTGGGGGCACATTTTGTTTTGTTTTGTATTGTGAAGTAGCTGCCTGCAGCTTGAGAAGTGAAGCTTGTAGCTTCACCATATGTGAAGGTGAGCTGAAGGGGTAGCTGCCACAATGAGTACCAGCCACACTGCCCATGGGGCTGTCGGGTTTGGGCTTGGCCAGGTGGTCAAGGCAGCCAGCTTCAGTAAACCTGAGACTTTGCTAAACCCATATGTGATTTATCTTGTTTGAGCTGTCATTTTAATTAATGCTAATTATACTTATTAACACATTTGGTAATTATCCTGAGGGACAGTAGTTCAAGTTAATGTATTTTACCAGTTCCTCCCCCATGGTGTGTGTTCTTCAGTCATCTAGTAAGTGGCAAAGTCAATATGCTTAAATGCAGAAGAAATTAGGAGAAGAGGTATGTCCAGAATGAGCTCAGTGTAAACCTTGAACTCTAGCTCTGGAAGATCCCAACCTTCAACAGGAGCAGGGATGTCGCATTAGTTGGTATAAGTTACTGCAACGTCACCTTGCATAGGTCCAAGGTATGGACCATACATCTGGTATGGATAAGGCAGAGGTCCAAGGTGTTGATACAGCTGTACAGTATCACAACAGGCAAAGCTTTGGCTTATGATGGCCCCAGTAATTAACTCCAAATATTATTATTAGCTTTGAAAGGCTTTACAAAATAAGACATGCTGGGTCTCTGTTTCCACAATGTTTTATTGAACTAGTTTCCAGATCTTGCATTACTCTCTTAAATAGTTGCTGTCTTGAGGAAGTATTTCTGGGTTTAGTTTGGCTCTGACAGATGAGATTTCCCAAGTTTCAGACACTAAATAAGGATTTGTCTCATAAGCATCATAAGTTTTAAGAATTCAGAAGCAGAGAATGTAATTTTTTTAAGCCTGTGAAAATCCACATTTAAAACATAATATAAAAAGCTGCAGGCAGTTGAGTGCCCTGGTCCCCCTTGTTGGGGTGGGAAGGATAGAAGCACATTGAAACTAAGGATAAAAATATGTGTTTTGAATAAGCCATTGTTATGAGACAATTCTAATAGAAGGGAGGATAGTTCCTGTGATTGTTAGTGTGGGAGATTTTTAACACCCCTGAGTTGCCTGCAAGGACAATTCTGAAAAGCTGTTTCCATCAGACACCTGTAGGATAGACTGCAAATAACACATTGCTCCTAAAATATACCATTGTGCAGCACAGCTGTTGGTGTTTTCCTTTGTTGCAGGAAGGTGGAGGTGTTGAGAGAGCAACTTGGTGACTGAGTTGGTTTCTTCACCCAGGGAAAGCACTGCGGTCTCTTTATTCAAGCACAAGGTGGTGGATGAAGAAGATTTAAGAGTCTCTCAGTTCTAAAGAGCTGTTTATAGAGTGAATTTCAGGACTCAGAGTTAGCGAGGTGAGGTTTGGGAGTTGATTTTTCCTAGTGCTGAGTTGGTATCAGTGCCTCCTTTTTTTCAAGCCAAGAGCCAGAAAAAATAAGTTTCTCTCACTTTTACCTGATCTCATCTGCCATGGTGGAAGTTGTGTGCAGGTTATAGGTGCAATATCTTACTAACATGTTCCTGTCTAGCATTTGCCTTCATTAACATCAACTGGTTGGAAACCCTCACGTGACTGCAGTGCTGTGAATAGGGTTTGTCTGCTCTGTCATTTCTGGATATAAAGAATGATGGTCTCACTGCCTACCTGCAGTACGACAAGTGTCAGTTTTCCTGGCCTAGCAAGGTGATGTTTAGGTTATGTTGTCCTGTCTCTGGCTCTGGGTGGTTAGCACCTCCTTTGCCCATGTCCTACATGCAGTACCTCATCAGTTAATGAGGCTCTTGTCTCTGGTTCAGCCCAATTCCAGTTCGGCTCAGTGTTCAACAAAATAAAGCGTACAGCCTCAAGTGAAGAAAAAGAACAGAGTCTGAGACTGAGATGACAGCTTTTCACATAACAGTCCAGCTGAAGTCATATTGTAAGCTGGTGTGACGGAGGTGAGCAGGTTAGAGTCCTTAGCTGGATGTACAGGTTTGAGTCATTGCTCTCAAAAGAGCATTTGCTGGCATTATAAAGATACCGCTGAATTGCTCCAATTTTTATCTCTGAACACTGAAGGCTTCCAACCTGCAGCCATTTGGTTTCCTGCAGAGCTTCAATACATCAGACAAAAAGTGGCCCAGCATACAGCGCTTCCTCTTCTGTTTTTTCAGAACGTGTTTAGCAGGAGGCGCTTTACTGAGGATATTATTTTGTTCTTTTGGCTGCTCTTATTGTCAATGGCAGACAGCAGCTGAGTGAAGTGAGAACGTGAAGAAACAGGAAGCAACTGCTGAGGTGGCAGCAGGAAGAAGGCAAGATATTTTTACCTATTGTGTTGAGTTAGTGTTTCTTTTTTTTAAAAAAAAAAAAAAAAAAGCCCTAGTGATAGTTGTTTCAGCTGCCAGCCTCTTTATTCATGTTAGTTGTGTTTCTGATAGCCAGGAGGCAAGAACAGACATGGTGAAATCATCATCATGCCTTTCTTAGGTTAATCACAATCTATGGCAAATTTCTGTTGCAGTAATGACTGGTTAGGCTCTGCATCCTTCTTCTCTAATTACATGCCATTTGGAGTAGTTCTTTTCCATTAGGATAACGCCTGTAAAATACAATGGATGTGTCCTTTGCCAGGTGCCAGTTATGTATAGATCTATTCCCTTCTCTAATACTGAGCCCAGAATCTTCATTAAAATAATCCAACAATATGAGAACTTCATTTTTCAGATGGTGTGTGAGAATTAAACATTATTGTTAGGTTTTACCTTTACCTTTTTACCTTCCTGCTATCAGCTCATCCGAGGCAAAATTTCCTTACTTGCGAGTTGGTTAAAAAAAAACAAACCTGCTGCTACAATACACTTTTCTGGGCACCTATAATATGGTTACTCAGGGGCAAATCAGACCTCATTATCTACGGTGCTACGGGTGCTGACTCAGCCATGTGATGAGTGTTTGCATTCAGTGCACTGGGAGAATATTCTTAAGGAGGTTGTCATCATGAAATTCAGGAAATATGCTTTTGAGGATCTGAATGTATTTTAGATAAAATCCTTTGTCCTGTAGAGCCACCCTTTCCAAAGCACACCTACTCAGCAGTAATTATATTTGTGATTTTGATTATGGTCCAGCTCCCAGTAGATGGATGTGCTCATACACCTCACCATCCTGGTTGCTTTTTGTTCACTGGGAGCCTTAGCAGAGAGAGCAATTGCACAGGCACTAAGCCGGCCTTAGGCTTTCACCCCTAAAGACAATCTCTGTGCTTTATGAAGTCACGTTTGCGTTGCTGTGTAGGAAAAAGGTATTTATTTTGGCTATTGTTAAACTGCTCTCTTGAAAGGCAGGGCTTTTGTTTTTCAGCTGTCAACATTCAAATGCATTCAGTTGCATGAAATGCACTAATGAGGGGTTAGATTGCATTGTGCTTTTATCAGACAGAAGACAAGGAATGAAATTCCCACTTGGTTGATGGGCAATTCTTTTGCTTTCAACTTCAAAGATGAAAGTGGTGTTTGAAAGGTCCATAAAGCTCTCCTGTTCACGTCCCTCAGACACCACTTCTTGTTTTTACTCAATAATAAGCTGAAGAAAAAGAATGTGGCACTGAGCTATGTGAACTAGAGTCACCTGCCTGATGTGGGCCGAGCTTGCTGGTTTCCTCTCATGTGCACGTGTCAGGACTATGTGCATGGACATTCCTCCTGAAATGTGGCTTATCCTTGAAGTCAAGCTGCATTTCTTTAAAAGTCACTTCCAATATCAGATACTGAAATATAAAAAATGTGCTGATAAATAATGAGGCTAAACATAATAACATGCAATTTAAAAGAAAAAGTTATATATCCCTGTGGGTTTTATCCACCTGTCATATCCCCTCTAGGGTGGCCAAGGATATGAAGTCGGAATGTCACTGTAACTTATGCAACTGTTACAGCTGGCTGCCGGCCGGTGTAGTTGTTGTTTGATTTGGCTGTTTTCATGAAGCCATTTACCCTTCCCCGTCACCTTGGAGGAGAAAGAGAGTGACGGGCTCTTGGCAGTGCTCTGCAGCATGCCTGGTGTTCAGCAGGGACATTCGCATACTTACATGCCTCGCCAAAGAAAGCCTTTTCCTGGATGCTGTAACCCTGGGAGGAAGTGTGTGAAGAGAGAGCCTGTCTTTCCAGCCCCCTGCTGCTGCCCAAGACCCACAGGGAATACCCTCAGGATGACAGCAGAGCATGAGCTGAGTAAGGAAGTAGAGGGGCAGGACAGGGACGAGAGGTGGAGGAGGGGACGGCGTGAGAAGAAGGGTGCAGACGAGGTACATGTTCAGGTTGCCACCCAGCACTCCTGCAGTTCCTTCCCCTGCCATCCCTCTCTGACGGTGTGTGGGGCTCTTCTGAGAGATTCTAGAAGGCACAATTACGTGAGTATCTCACTTTCCCCTGGAAAAGGCTTTTAATGTGTGAGAAGGAGATGAGCTTTGAAGGCTCAAGACTTCAAGGGCAACAGATGATGCCACAATCCTGAATTTAAATCAGGATTTTCAGTCTCCTTTCCAAATATTGATTTCTAGAAATCTTCTTGAGACTATATTTTCTATTGCTTTTAAATACTGGTTTTCCGTGCTTTAAAGTGTTGGAGCACAAAGCAACCCTATTTTTCTCCTGGAAACCTGAAATTGTTGTGCAAAACCAGGGTGCACCCATAAATCCATAACTACTTGGTCCTTATTCCCACAAAACCAAGCTGCTCTTGCTGCACTTCCACAGCACCTGCCAGCCTCCTGCCTTTGGCCATGGCAAGAGGACAGTGACCTATTCAGCAGGGTCAACCCAGCTTTGGTGCTGGGGAACCTCTGAGGTTCAGACATGGTGACCATGGTTGCTGTACACATCAGGGTACAGAAGAGGATAATGTGATCTCTTCTGGTACAGTGACTTGGTGGCAGAGATTAAAAGCAAAATGCAAGCAGGATGGAAGTTTACATGCACGCAGATTTACATCATGGCTCTGCTAACAGCACACAGGCTCGCTTGCTTTGGGCTCTGTGAACAGGCACCAAAGCTGGACATGGTGGTTGCTGCTTGTTTCCAGGCCAGGGTGAGACAGGTGCTGCCCACAGGGAACAGATGGAACACAGACTAGAACATCCCGTCTCAGAGCAGAGTTGTGGTCGTACTTCCTTTTAGATGGACATCTTTCTAATTGAAGGGTAACTAATTATTCTGCTGCCAGCAGGACAGTAGAGCTGAATCAGGCTCAATCACCATACGGTTTCTATTCTTCCATGATTATGAGCCTGCCCATTAAAAGCTGGTTGCAGATATTCCTACACATCTGTCCCTGGGCGACTGCTGAGGTGCACGTGTGTGTGAGCTAGGACTGTGGGCTGGCCAGAGACTTCTAGTGGATCTGAAGTTTTTCTAAAGCAAATATCCCTATGCCCCCCCCCCCCCNCAGCTTTTCAAATAAACCCTCACACACCTAGAGTTAGAAAAAAATCATGAATTTGAAATGTAATTTTCAATATAGTGAAGAATAAGAATAAACAGGTAAGATATGAGTCCTTGTAGGCAGGCCCTTGCTGCTGGGCAGGGCTGCAGCCAGCACAGGGGCTCCTGAGCTGCATGAGACTGCCTGGTCCTCTTCGGTCACTGGGAAATTCCTCCTGTCGCCCTTGGTGCCTGTCTGGATGCTTCCTGTGGGGGCTGCCACATTCCAGCTCCTCAACTTCCCTCCAGTGTTTGCTCTGATGAGCATCAGTTCATTGAGCTGAGCTGTCCTCTCTTTCTAGAGGGGTATGACTGACCCAACCAGCCATTTAAGGGAATGTAATAGTGAATACACAAATAAGACACATACCATCTGTCACATCTTGCCCTGTTCCTGTCCTCCAGGCAGATGGGATACCGTGATGGATGGGCTCAGCTGATGAGCAGAGTCGAGGTGAGTTGCAGTTCAGCAAGGCAGCAGAAAAGCATCGAGAAGCAATAGGAAAAGGTGACTAGCAAAAAAGGGCAGAAAACACCTTATTACACTGAAATCAGTCGAGCAACAGACCCCTGTCCGGCTGGGCAGAGTAAAGTGCTGTTGGCTTACTGGATGAGTGAGGAACTAAATAGGTATTTTGCAGTATCTGCTACAGTGTTACAGCGTTTCTGTGAGCTGAATCAGCCGGGGCCAGTCAAAAGCAAAACCAAAAGCCTGCTTTGCATAACCTCTGAATACCCGTGGGGTTGAAGGAGATGCTGGCAGTCTTAATGTCCCTCTCTGTCTCTAGCACAGGTTTCTGAGGTGTTTGCAGGTATGGCCTGCAATGTGTGTTGTCCCCACGTGTAGAAGGGGAAGTTGGACTTCATGCACCTTCTCCTTGAAATGCCAACCCCATCTTTTGTAGGAACCGCATGTGTGCGAGGTATCTGTGGGCGTCCCCTGTCACCTCTTGCTTCCCTGGGATTGTAGTGCAAGAGTCTGTCTCCTGTCATCATCCCAAAGACTGGGATGCTTCCAAGATGGAAGCTGTGCATATCTTGTATCTTACCTCGCTGGGCACCCTTTTTTGTATTTTAATGACTTTGTCTTTGGTTTGCGCTGTCCTTCATTTGTAGCGGCAGTCTTCAGTCCCACAGATAATTAGAAGAAAATAGCACATGAAGGAAATTTTTCACAAACAGAATAACAAACAGCCTTTGACACTAAAAGGAGGAAGTCACAGCGTTTACAGAGAATGACAACTTAATGAGCTAGAAAAAAAAAAAAAAAAGCTGGGTGCAGAATTAGAAGGATGCGATTGTATGTTTAAAATTTAAATAAATGTACTTCATGATCTCCATATTTGGTGGTCTGATGTGAGTCTGTGTACCAATGTGCTTTCCTTGGATCAGGAGAGAAGGGAGGCTGAATTCCTGCTTCAGCAAATGTTTATCTGTTTATCTTAACCCATGCAGTTGTACAATGATTGTAGTTATGATCTGAGGGATCATACGGTGAGATTAGAACTGTTAAGAATAAATGTTCAGCTCTTCCATTTGTAGAGACAAGCGCAAAGAGAGGGCTCCAAGAATGAGGGGCTCGGGGAATGGAAAGCTAATGAGAATGCAGAATTGGGGAGTGGGTGCTTGATTAGTTTGGGATCTGCTTTTTAATTGGTTTTTACTATCTACTTTTAACTTTTTTTTGGAGATGCTGGCAGTCTTATTTGTGCTTTTGCAGATTTTCTGATTTTTTTTCAAAAGGGAATGGGAGGCAGAATCTTATGCTGGAATTTCCTGGAAATTTCTTGGTTTGTTTTATTAAACATAAGGACTTTCTGGTTTTGTTGACATTCTCATAAGCAGCAAGAGGGAAATCTGTAGTGTTGTTTTATTGGGGGATGGGTGTTACTGAAATAAACAGAGTGTTTTTACATTGTCAGCATTGAGTTGCCTGGAGATTTATTGAGGGTTTGGGGTTTGTTGGTTTTTTTTCTTTGTTTTGTTTTAAAGCACCCAAAGACTACTCAGTGAGAAGAGTCCATGAAGGTCTGCTGGCCATTCAGGACCTCTCCCAAACCATACAAGCCAAACACACGTTTTGACAAAAATTAGAAACTTCCTGTTGCAAAAAGCCCCCAAAAATTCTGTGTTGAGATGACATCAACACAGTCAGGCAGATTAATTTGATCTGAAAGACTAAGGTGAAGGAGAACCGGGTTGGGGTAGAAAAATCTGTTCTTATTTCTTAAAATTGATTTTGACCTTTTTGGAGATACTAATTTCACCTCCTGATTAAAGAAAATTTTGGATGATTGCTCCAGGTCAGGCATAAAACACTAGAAAACTCATCAGTGATCTTGATTTGTTTTGACATGTTTTTTGGCCTCTTTGGCTTTTTTATATTTCTGTCTCTTCTAGGTCAGTGTTGCTTGTTGATTTGAATCCTCACTGCCTTGGCAGTTGAATTGTGTTGCCTACAGGTCCCTGTGGTGTTCTTCAGTCCTATGTAATAGGACTCCAATAATAAAAATGATAATAGTCATAAATATGACACCAACAGTAGAAAAATGCCTTTCAAATTCTGTAATTAGTTGGATTTGCTTGCTTATACTCTTACGTAAGACTTATATTTCATTCTGATTTATATTCATTCTTAAGAAAGAGCAATGTTAAGAATCACCCTGTTTATTTAAAGTTGTACAGTGCCTTTGGCTTCTGTCATTAGGATGGCTTAGTGCAAAGTCTAACAAGAAAGCTTCCATGACTTTGACAACAAAGTCTTTATAAAAGTTTATTCTCATTTTCAGAGTTGTACCAAGCAGCAGAAAGAGTGACCCAGCCTCCCAACCCATGTTTAAGGGCCAAGCAAAATGTCTGGGTTATGCTCTCTTACCCTAGACCAGAGAATGGGTCCGTGTGGTGGTTTTGGGGGAGAAAATTTCCTCTGTCAGCATCATATGTCGAGGGCTCGGTAGCAGAATCACTTTTAATCAGCATATGTGGCAGTCACTTAAGTGTGTGTTTCTAGTGGTGCTGGTGAAGAGCCACTAAACAGATGGGGGGAATTCATGTGGGGGTTCAGATCAGAATTAATTTACTTAATTGAAAAATTAGGAATCGTTCCCCCTTGAGTGGGTATGATTGAAAAACAGTGCTCTGGCATACAGAGTGCCTTTCCTAGTTTTTGTATAGCAAAGAGCCAAGCAGATTTGTTCTGCCATCTTTATTTATTCTGAAATGGTTCACGAAGTAGTACATCTCATCCTAAAACTGGGGGTTGGTTTTCTTCCATTACTTGGGTAGTTGTTCTGAAATAAGCTGCGGATCCAAAGAAAGAAATGTGACCTGCCCAATTGTATATACTTGTTTGGCTTGCATCCGTATTTGGAAAAAGAAAGAAGAGAGCAGTAGAAGTTAGACAAACAGATGCCCAAAACCATCTGCTCCTCCTCACTGTGATTAGATGTTCAGTCATAGCACAAGAGTGCAAACTTGGAACGGCTCTCCTTTCCTTCAGAGCTAGGGTGGCTGGCTTTAAAGTGAGCACAAAATGAAGTGCAGACATCTTGTAGGCGGTCATAAACTTCCACAGATCTGCAGTCTGGTCTACATAAATTCAGTACCTCTCAGAAAGCTGAGCAATCCTTAGCCTTGCTGGAAAGGCATTTTGGAGAGGTGCAGGGCTGCTGTCACAGATTGCAGCTAAGAAACTTGGGATCTTTCAGGGGCAGGATCATAGTTTCCCAGGGCTGGTTTAACCCAGCAGACTGTGTGTATCTGTAGTTGGACAGAACCCAAAGAGACAATATGAAAATAATAAATTATTAAAGCTGGAAGACATAAAGCTTAATGAATAAGTAATAAGTTGCAGCGTTTTCCTTTTCTTAGAAAAATAGGCTGGCTGTATTTGTTTTGGTTTTCCTTTCATTGAACATTTTTCTCCTGTTGCTCTTTCAGTACCCTAAAGTGCTGAAGTTTAGGATTAATTTTACAGAAAGGAAGTTATACTGCTACCTTTCAGGCTGAGAGAAGGAAGGAGAGTAGGGATATTTGCTGGAAAAGGCTTTTGCTGATTTTGTTAGCAGGTAGGGAAGGTCTGAAAATGCCGATCAATTGCACAGCTCCTTCCAGCAGCATCTCCCAAGCAGTCTAGCAAAGGAGACCCCACTGTGTGCCTGCAGAGACACAGACACACAGCAGTACAGTAATTCTCCTAGCGTCATCCCTCCTGTTAACAAAAGAGCTAAATGTTCAGGGTGTCTCCCAAATCTCATGCCCATGCTTTGCTGGCAGCATAAGCTGGGGAAGGCCTTTTAAAAAAGCATAGGTAGCCTACAGTTTAAGACTAGGGTGGGATTTCATCACTGATCACCACCGTTCTGCTGACGTTGATGTGGATCCAGCTTTTGACCTCTAGCAGAATCAGAGCTGAGCAGTACAAAGTCCTTTTGAAAGTCCAGCCAACAAGCACATTTGGAGATCACCTCCTATTTGAAGTGATGGTTTCTCTGCAGTCCTGGCTGGATTTCAACCTGGATAACTCCGATCCACCTGCTTAAAATCTCTTCCCAGTATTTCGCTGGGTAAGGCATAGGCCCCTCCTGTTCTGTGGTGCCACAATGTCCCCCTTCCAGTTTCATACCACCTGCTCATAAATTGATATCTGTGCCTCCGAATATTAATCCAGCTGGCTTCCTTGTAACTATTTCAGAGGATCTAAACATGAAAGCGGTAACATGAGTATAGCCCTGGTGCTGTATGGTGCAGTAGCTTCTCTTGGTGGTTATCTGCACCACCTATCAGGTTGTCATCCCTCCATATACGTTTTACTGTAGAGGTTTGGGTTCATGTTAGTCTGAATTGATCTGTTTTCCCCTGTGAGCATGTCCTTGTTGGTAGTAGTTAGAGAAGGGTTCTCTGTGAGAAGGAGGAACTGGTGCTCAGCAAAGGCATGAGATCCACTCAGGTCACAGAGTGGATCCTGGGGAAATCGTGTCTCTTCCTACCATAGGCATAACAGGCAAGGTAGCACCTTTTCTTCCACAGGTGTCTTGCTAGAGGATTTTATAACAGTGAGTTTATTTTGTGACCTCAAACTTCCACATGAATTCTGCACCCCTTTCCATTCATCCCTGCCTTCACTTCATGTTTCTTTTTTTTCCCCTCTCTTTTGGCATGCCAGTATGTTTTCATTAACATAACAACAGGGCAGCTGTTCTAGCTTTGTCCCTAGTATTGTCTTCTCCATCCCGATCCTGGAATCGGGAGATCCTTGAAATCCATGTCTTTGTTACTTTTAGGCAGAATCAGGTGCTTCACTTTCTCCCTTGCCTCCAAGACACAAAATCAACCTGGTCTGTGTACTTTTTCCTCTTAAATCTGACTGCTGCTAACATTATTTCTTTTATTAACAGATTAGCTGTCAACAACGGCCTGCCCTGTTGTACCCACCACCTGTTGAGAAAAGTTGGAGAACCTGAAGACAAACCACATCTGGGAGACAGTCCATGGGGTCTGTACCAGATCCTCTGAGATCTGCCAAGCTTTCCCTAGTCACAGCTTCTGCGGAGGAGGAGGACCACCTGGGAGACCTGCAGCCTGCTAAGCACCAGACCCAACTACCCAGTGGAGAGAAGGCAAGCAATGGCTTCCCATGCACAACAGCCAGCTCTGCTGGAGTTTGCTTGTTTGACCTGAGATGCACAGCAGCTGCTGGCACACAGGGGTGTGAGCAATGCCACAAGGACAATGCTAGCCAGCAGGAAGCCACCCCTCCTGGATTGGCCAGCAAAGCTGTGGAGGGGTGTCCTGCAGCCATAGAACCTTTTGGTTGCTCCTGGCCAGCAAGCAGCCAGGGACCAGCAGCGCCAGCCCCGACTGCAGCAGGAGTCCCCTTGACGGGGCAGGGGCCAGAGATGATGCCAGCCCCCCAGAGCTCCAGGCAGTTTGTGCAAGACAGCCAGGCGAAAACAAGCTCCCTGATGCAAATGGATGACTCTGCCTTGAAACCTCAGAGGACTGACGATCAGCCAGCACTTGAGGTGTTAAATTGTTCTTCCCTGGGTGACCCTCTAAAGGGTAAGGAGTCCTGCTGTACTTCTCAGGCAAACCTTCTGCAAAGAGGGGAAAAAGACAGGGGAGCAGAAAAGACTGATTCTACTGCATGCCAGTCAGTCTCGCCAGTGAGGCAAGCCAAAGCTGACCTGGAGAGAGACCCACAGAACAGTTCGGAGGCAAAAAGTGAGGCTCTGGGCACTGCACAGTTGCAGCCCACAGATAAAATTGAAGTGATGCAGAGCAGTGAGGCACCAGTCCAGTCCAGTCATGAGAGGCCCCAGCCCCTCCAGCCACAAGAGGCACCAGCCCAATCTAGCCATGAGAGTCTACAACCCATAAGCAACATGGATGCTGAGCCAGCGAGTCCAGAACCCACACAGCTCTCCAAATTGAGAGAAATGGGTACAATGACAGTTCAGCCAGAGAGCAGCTCTTTACTTCAGGAAGCAGTAAGCAGAACATGGCGAGATGCTGAGGTTCAGGCTGTGGCTACTGTGGAGAACAAATCGGCCTCCACCAGTCCCAGCATCCTTGCTGCCTTCTTAAAAGGGAATCCTCCTCCAGAGGAGAAGGAAGAACTGCACATAATTTACCAAGGAGGTACGGGACTGAGCCAGTCTGCATTTACTGACAGCTTATCACAACAAAAGTCCCCATGTTCTCCTGGTATCATGTCAAAATCGACTGTTATGGCTGTGGCTGCTTCAGCCCAAACACAGCCTGTCAAACTGCCTGGGGCCCCATCTGACATGGTGTCTCCAGCATCAGCAGATAATGCAAAACCTGTTCTCCCCTTCTCCCCTGCAGCTGTTGTCTCCCAGGGGACATCTGTGAGTAACACTGAACTGGTCTGTGCAGCTTGTGATGGCAAGGATGCTGCTCAACTGCTGATGGATGTTTCAGTCCCACCAAAGCCCGTCCCTGATGAGCAGCTTGCAGGTGACCCCAGTAATCAAACTCCAGCACAGTCTGGGTCTGGTGTTGATAAACCAAGCACCACTTCTGCTGCTGCTGTCCCAGGAACCGAGAACTACATGCAAGGTCTTGTCCATGATAAAGAAAGCAGCCAGTTACCTTTACTCTGTGGCATTGACAGTGAAGTCAAGCAGAAGGAGGTCCTGCGCAGCTCTGAGCAAAAGCCTGTGCAAAGTAAGGGTGCAAGTCAAGTGGACACTGTTTCTAGTCAATCTGTGGTAAAACCAAAGGATGAAAACTCAGTGGTGCTTGATCCTAAAGGAGGGACGGATGTCAGCAGCCAACCTGCCACTTTCTCCATAAAGGCGTGCTCGGAGGGTACAGATGAAAAGGAGGAGAGCCGAGGCCAGGGACAAGCTAGCCAGGTACCGATGGCTGGTGGCCAGAGCCTGCAGGCGGGACTTATGCCTGAACAGGGTGTGAGCTCTGCACGTCAACCCCTTCCCTTGGAGGCACCAGCAGCTCCCCAGCAGCAAGGTCTCCAGTCCAAGGAGCCCAAACGTGAGCTTCATGCAGCAGTTCTTCCTGCTTCAGCTCAGGCCTTGCCAAACCTGGGGGAAAACAAAAAGCATCCCACCCCAGCCATGGATGCAAAAGTGCAGGTGAAACAGTCCAAGCACGTCAGGGATGTTGTTTGGGATGAGCAGGGCATGACATGGGAGGTTTACGGTGCTTCTCTCGATCCAGAATCCCTGGGAATTGCCATCCAGAACCACTTACAGAGACAAATAAAAGAACATGAGAAACTGATACGAGCCCAGAACAGTCAGACACGGAAATCCATTTCCTCGGATACATCCTCAAATAAAAAACTGAAAGGGAGGCAGCACAATGTGTTCCAGTCAATGCTGCAGAATTTTAGGCGTCCTAATTGCTGTGTCCGACCTGCTCCCTCTTCTGTGTTAGACTGATGTGGTTTGCAGGGGTGTGTAGATGTCTGCAGTAGAAAAGAGAATTCCTCCCCTCAAGTCTTGAGTCCTGCTGTTCAGTTGTGTTATTGGGGTTGTGATGCAGCAACAGTGGAAAATTATTCCCCTTTGTTTCCTGAGTAGCCACGTGCTCCGTCCAGCCATTACTATTGCCACAGCTGGTGTACTTCCATGTTATCCCCCTATCCCGACGACTCTCAGATGAAAAGCTAGACACTTAGCAAAAGCACAAATTTAAATTGCCACCTTGCTGCAGGGAGAGCAGCACCTTCTGATAAAGCAAGAAGCAGAGAGATTGTCAGAGCTACTATGGGAAGTTTTTTGTGTACATCACGATGTCTTACACAGAGGGGTGGGCTGGGGAAAGCTGGGTGAGGTGAAACTAAGGTCCAACAGCTGTGAAGACCTTATAAGACCTAATGCAAGACAACATTCCTGGTGTGTAAGTTACCCACGCTGAAGCAAGTCAGTGAAAAGGCTATGGACGTTGATCGCTGAGCAGTCTCACCTCTATTGATACCGTGGGACACTATTCATATGTGAGCCCAGAGAGTCAAGTCTTCCCCTCCCACTGAAAGGGAGAACCAGGCAGTTCCAAGAATGAGGATCAAGGCTCTCTTTGGGAGAAGTTAAGTCAATTGGATTTTGATGGCTAGGAGGGGAGGTGAGAGAGGGATCTATTCTGCAGGCTTTTCCTCCCCTACATCAGCCATGCTTAAGCAGGCCAGGCACGAGAGAGCACATCAGTAGATGTTCCCGCACGCGACGGGACAGTGCCCTCGCTTCATGCTGTGATGCTCCAGCCAAGTCTGTCAAAAGCAGGGTACTGTTTTGGCTCCTCAGCTGGGGTAGGCAGCCCCTACTCCTGGCCTCCTGCGGCGCTGAGCACCTCTCCTCTAAATCACTCCGTAAAGTGATGTGAATCTTTTTTCTTTCTCCGGAGATGCACAGTAATGTTTTCCCATAGGAGCAGGCTGTCCATGAGCTTACACGTCTGGTGTGTTACACTGGGTTGGGTTTGTTTTTTTTTCCTGTTAAGTCCTTTGCTAACTCTACTTTTTTTTTCTTTTTATTTTTTTCTTTTTTTTTTTCCTTCTCTTTTTTCTTCTCAGCATTTTGGTGCTTTTCTTGCTGCCTTTCATTAACCAGATACCATTTATTTAGCCTTTGCATATTTTGTTTTACCTAGTGCTCTCTATAGTGTAAACCATTATATTGTTAACTTGAAACATTTACTTTACAGAAGTACGGAAATCTTGAGACAATCTTTGCTGTATTTCTAATGTTAGAAAAGTTGTAGAAACTGCTAATAAAAGGTAGCTTAGTAACTGTTTTTGTAGAAGTGTGGTATACAACAATGTTTCAAATGTATATTGGTCACATTTCTCACCTTAATATTTTTCAACATGGGAAATGCATTTCCCACTAGCTTTTTATTCTGTCCACTAGAGTTTATGATGGGGGCCGGAGAACTCCCGCCGTTTGTAGAAAATTCAGTTTCAATCCTGCAAAGAACTGAGGATTTGAATACTGTAATCCTGCAGAGTACTAGAGTTAAATAGGGGTTATTTTTATTCCATTAAAGATTTTTCATTGATCATGATGATAGTTTATTTCCGTCTCTGGTACCACACATCTGACTTATTCTGTAGATCATACTCTCACAACTTACTCCATGAATCTTACAGGTTTGCACAGTGCAAATGAGCATTAATTTCTTTCTTCTTTTTTTTTTTCTGTGAAGTTGACCTGAGTGGCCCCCTTTTATTTAGGGAGGCCAAACTTTTTGAGCATATCAACTGCCAAGGGTTCAAAGCAGGTGGTTTGGGGCAACTTTTCCCTAGCAGAGAGATAAAATACTGTAAGATACAGTATTTTAATCTAGTTCAATGAAAAGCGTTGCCCCTAGGCATAGTACTGAATTACTGCTACTTTTCCTCTGGTATGCATTTGGGGGCTTTATGGCACATCCTTGTTCCATTTATGTATCTTATTTCCCCCTTGATGCTGAATTGCTGATTCTGAAATACCACATTAGAGAGTATGTTCCCACCTGTTCCTAACAGGAGGGAAGTCTGCTGCCTTTTTTCTGTTAGTACTGTTTCCATCCCCTTCCTAGAAGTGTCTGAGATGTGTTTCATGTGAAATTTTGTGTGGGATTAATATTGGCAGTCTCATTAGGTCAGGTTAGTTGATAAGTTCAGTGCCTCTTCCCATGTTGTGTCCATTTCGGTCCTGAAGAGGCTCCTGGAGTTGTCCGTGATATATGCTGTGTCCTGTCTAGGTTTAAGGCTTTGTGCTACTCCTTTTGCCTCCCTTCTATCCCTTCCTTCACTAGCTGCTGCCCAGCCTGTCTTCCTGCAAAACAGTGTCACCTTGGCTCAGCTCGCATCCCTCTCTTCGTTGTGCCCCTCGCTGTAGTATTGTGAGCCAGCTTATTCTGAACTGTCCCTTTACAAATACTCTCAGTCTGGATATATAAATGGATTGTCATATATTTTTTTTCCAGAGGAGAATAAAAGGCTATCATGTACCTACTGATTTCCATTAACTTTATCCTTTAACTTAAACTCTGCAAAATATTTCTAGCATATGGATGTGAGTTGTTTTGTTGAGACCAAACTGGGCTCACCAATGAATGAGCAGCATGCTGGGCCAGCACTGCAACTAACTCTTCTTTGTGAGGAATGGGAGATCTCTCCTGGTTCCCTGCAGCTGCTTCTAGCTGTGAGTCTTCACCAGCTGGTCCACCCACACCTCCCTCCCCACCCCAAATGACCTTTCTTCCAGGAAAACTTCACCAGTACATACATACCCCACAACGCCAACGGGCAAGTTGCTAAGTGGAGGCATCTGAACAACTGCATGGGCACAACTGGAAAAACCATAGTGGTCGGCAGAGCACCATGCTTTTGTGTTCTGGGAAAATACAAGTACAAGGACAAACTACAAAATGTCAGTAATGCTGCCTGGTGGGCACAGAGGTCCTGCAGGCACGCGTTTGAAGCCAAGCAATAATGTGCCAAAAACCAATACACAAAAACAAGTTGATAATCACCAGCGCATCACATGGAAAATATTTTAGGTTCTCACTTTGCCTTGCAGGTTGTAGGCAACCTGCTAGTTTAACGCTTGTAATTTATGCTTTCTTCTGCGTACAATGTCTAGATGATGATGTGAATCCTGGTAGGGATGATGCATCTTTCACCAGCAGCAAAATAGAATCGCGTTTTGGGTAGCAATTAGTAAATATTATGTGTGTGAGTGGTCTTGTAGCAGCCAGGAAAGACTGTTCTTGGTGTCACACTAGCATTACAAATGAAAGTGTGCTTGTAGTAGTGGTATGGCAGAGGGTAGGGGGAGATGATCTGTGTACCACCACTCCGCTCTTTTTCTCTGCCTAGTGACTCTGAATCACATTGCATTTATTGAATAATTAAGAGCCAAGACCTATTTGGGCTAATAAAAACAGGGTTTAAAAACTGAAGTATTTTGTCGTTCCCAAAAGTAAAGCTGTATGAAAAAGACCTGTGTTGCAACCTAGCCAGTTGAAGTAACTCTTAAATTCAGTTTGTTCTAAGATGAGAAATTTTGGGAAACCAGCTAATTGTCAGGAAACTCTTCTCCGCTGGTTGGATCTCCTGGGAAGGCTGACACGGCCAGAACCATTAATAAAACCAGTGAATGAGAACGGAAGACTTACAGTTTCACTTCAGGAGCTTTCCACTAGGAAAGATGAGAATAAGCATGTTCCAATGTTGTCAATACAAAACCTGAGTTGAAGGAGAATTTGCAGGCAATTTGCAATATCATCCTGGACTTCGTGTGAGGCTGTGACATCCACCATTGCCTGTGTGCACTTGGTTGCTGTTTGCCAGCTTTGCATTTCGTTGGGTACAAGCGTTGAAGTCCTGCCCTGTTTCTGCTGACTTGGTTTGGAAAAATAAGTGGGGAAAGAACTGGAGGGACAAGCAGAGAAGAATATCCATCATCATCTTTTCAGAGTAAGAAAATCTCCTTTTTCTATATACAAGAAGATATTGCTGAGAAACGTTGGGAGGGAGGGAACAAAAGAGAAGTAGAACAAAGTTGATGTGGGTACATCACAAGGAATTCCCATTCCTGTGTCTGTAAAGCCAATGTTTTGCTTAAGGTTTGCCCATTCTGAGCTCACACATTTTCCATATCGTTGGTGTCCTATGGAATTTAGGAAGATTTCCAAAGGCTGTATATTTTGCTAGTATGTCTAAGTATATGCAAATATGATTCAACAAAGCCTTTAGGGAAACAATCTCAGTTTATCACTGCTACTACCACATAACAGCTTGTAAAATCCACTGTTTTGGAGAAGTATATTCAAGGGGCTCAGAAAAGTTGCATATATGCTCTACAGATAACACAAGCTTTAATCTTGAATATCGTTACTATGTTGATATCTTAAAGTTAGAAGTGGAAATCCAAATGAAAATCAGCGTTGAAGCTGATGGAGAATTCAAGTTGACTGCCCCTGGCTTTCAGTTTGGAAACTCGATGGAGTCTGCCATACCAGTGTTTCATAACTTAGCTCAGTATATACAAAGTTTGTGTGAAAGTACAATTTTGATTAGCTTGCTAGCTCCATTGTCTTGTTCCATGCCTATTCTTCCACACCTTTTAAAAATGAATGCAAAAGGTTACCAAGACAGAGTAAGTCTTTCACACCCAACTTATAGAATTGTTGCTCTGAATGAGAGATGACTGATCCTCAGGCTCCACGGTCTTAGAAAGTTAAGGGCTATGTCCTGAAGGAAACTCTCCCCTCTTGTTTTTCCACCCTTGTCTTTGTAGCATCTCAATCTCTGCACGTTTGTTTTTTGGTGACTCTGTAATGGTTGTATGAGTGATTTGTATTTTCAGCCATCTCAAAGACATGGACATAGATCCTTATCCAAATGATGCACACTGGGAAATACCTCTGGAGTCACTGGATGCTCTGGAGATCCATGGTCCTGAATGTCAGGGCCTGTACATTAAAATAGCTGCAATGTTCTCTTAGAGGCTTAAATTACCCCACTTGAGTCAGTGTTTAAAAGAAAGAATTAAGTATTACAGCTGAATTGAGCCAAACTGAAATTAATATAAGTTTTTTTAATCTGAGATTTATTGTTTTATCTGCTTTGTGGTTTTCTGAGCAGCTCTTCCATCCCAGAGTTTATAATGCGGATTTTGCATCAAATCCTGGCAAAGAAGATTTTGCAATGTGAAACGTATCTTTCATCATTCAGGCTTCTTTAAAGAAGAAAATCATGTTATTACAGAGCCAAATCACACAGAGAGGAAATATTTTTTCCTCTAGGAAAAAGTTTGCTGTGGGTAAGCTTATGTGTAGGTGTGTCCATGTTTAAAAGGGGTGTGCATGCAGGTAGGTCTCATGCATTACTCATACTCTACCCTTCTGATTGAATGCTAGATGTTTAGCATTTTCCACAAGTTTCAGGCGAGTTCTGCAATACAGAATATTCTGCAATACAGAAACAAGGATTTTCTCCTTATCTGGTCTCAAAAAATTTCCACAGCCATATCTTAAAAACAACCCTGTTGGCCAACATCCACATTTAGACTATCAACAGAAAGCACAGTAGCTGGGGTGTACAGAGGTACACACTGGTTCTGCTTGAGATACTAGACCTTAAGTTTTTCTTAGCTTTCTGCTTACACTGACAAACTCTGGCATAGAAATAAATCACAGTTCTGGCACTGAAGTCTCCAGCAGTTATCTGCTGCAGAATACAAGTGTCTCAGATGCTTCTCAGCAGCTCTGCTACAGCAGGCAGCCCTTCTGCTGGAGCATCATCCTGACAACACTTCCCTTAGCTCAGTTTTTAATCAACAGCTTCAAGTATGTCAAACACAAGTTTAGACACTGCCCTGAGGAATTTCAGTAACATGGAAGAAAAGATCCATGTGGTTTTGGTACATAAAATCATGTCTGAAGCTGAGGCCTTAGTTGCATGCTGAAAAGAGATGGGAGTTTCTACTCAGGGTTGAAGGGAGAGAGGGTGAGTGAACTTTGAATTCCTGGCTGTTGCAAGCACCATAATAGTGATGACCATGCATCAGTTAGCAGCAGAAGAAAACCAATTTGGAGGCTTCTGAAGACATCTAATGATATTGTGGCTTTATAATTTTTTATAGTTACACTGACTAACTGTGATGTACTATACAAAGTAAAGCTAGTATTAGGCTTCCAGGTGTACTGTTGTGTTCATTCAAGATGTACCAACAGAAGTTTGCATGTGAAGAAGTCTTACAGTGATACTAAAGCAATGTTACCCACCTGATCAAGTCCCTTAGGAATTTAATGTTTTGCTGTTTCACATCTGGTTTCCATGCTGAGTACAATAAAATGAACACTGTCTTAATTACTCTGGGTCTCTGTTTGTAGGCTCGCATGGGAAAAGAAAGGACTTTTAAGTGTCACTGGCCATTCTGGCTTAATCTGTGAATGTCTGTAAGACAGAGCAGCTTCAAAGGGCTTTCTGAATTCAGGCCTGAGACCTGGCACTTGCAAAGCTCAGGGTGGTGGAAGCCACAACATGCTGTCCCTGCCAGAGAAGAGACCCATCTGCTTCTTTCTGTGCTGTGCTGTTGCCTTTTCACATCTGTGGCAGCCGCTGCTTTACCTTCTGCATGAATTCACCAGCCTTTTAGCAGCCCTTTCAGCTGCCACACAGCCACACATTATTCATCCAGCACAGCAACCCAGGAGCTGAGGTGGAAAGGGCAGCGTTTTAACCCTGCAGTGTCAATGCTGTAGCAAATTGTCACCACTGGCACACCATGCACAAAGCCAGGAGCCAGGATCAGAGTAACCTGAAATGGTTTCCTCCCCAGAAAGAAATGATTTTTCATCTCATAGTACAAAAGAGCGTAAGGTAACAGACAATGGCAGTGAAGTATTTTGATCTGGCATTGTTACAGATACGGTATTTCTGTGTGTCTGTCTACTGCTAGAGGACAAGAGGACCCCACCTCATACGGTATCCTATCATGAGGGGAGAGGAGCTGAACAGGCCCTGAGATAATGTGGTTGCACAGGACCTCTGCTACCAGGGAGTTCTGGTTGCTCACCCCAAGCTGGAGCCCTCTCTCCAAAAATGGTTGTTTCCTTTGCAGTGTTTCTGTACTTCTTGTGTCTTGTGGTTGGCTGCTAAGGTTCACGCTACTTCAAGTAACTGCTCAGTGCTTTGGTCAATCATGCAGAATATTTTATTAATGAGCTTTACTGGATTCCTTGTCATATGGTTCAGGTTCCTGAGTGGTAGTAGCTGCTGAAGATTGGTCCCAAACTGCTAGGAATGGAGTGTTTCCCTGTGGTAGCTGAGTTCATTCAGCTGTTTGTGCCACAGTTGGCAAGCTCTCTTTGTAGGCAGGAAAGCTGAGGTCTCCCTTTCCTCTTCCTGCAGTAGGGAAACATCCTAGACATCCCCCATCCCCAGGGAACTGACCCAGCAGAAAAAGGACCAGTTCAGAAAACAAGCTAGTATCCTATCAAGCCAATAATCACCAGTGCACATTTTCCACATGACAGAGTTTTTATGTTATCTAACATAGCAGTTTCAGAGTGATAGTGCCTTCATATATAAAGAATAAGCCTGGCTTCTCCTTTGTGCATCACCTGATTTATGGAGAACGTGAGCTTTCTCCAAGCAGCAACACTACATCCCAAGGTATCTGCTTTGCTTCTTTAACCAGCTAAAGAAACCACCATGCCTTTAAGGATTCAAATGCCACAGAAAACACCATGTGCAGGTGGCAGTATTGTGGGTGGAAAACTTATGATTTCCTCATCAAATTCCAAATTATTCCTCAGAGAACTATAAATTGCTAGTTTTGCTACACAATGGTTTAAAAAGTAGACACTTAAATCTGCACCTGAGTATTTACCTAAATATGACCTCATTTGTGAGAAGTGTAGAGTGCTCTTATGTCCTGTTGAGGTCGGGTTGTGGAGACTTGGTATCTCCACAAAGCAAACCACTGTCAATGAGACATCTATACCCAGTATGGTAGTAGGTACTGCAGAGTAGGCAACTCCAAACAGTAATGACAGTCTGCATGTTTGGATCAACAGAGCAAATTAGGAAATGGTAACGTAAGCCCCGTTGCTACTCATATTTCAGCAGTGTTTATGAGTGAGGGTACTGCTGCTTGCACTGCAGAGCACCCTGCTCCCCAAAGCATTGTCCTTTGCACTTACAAGAGTCACATTAGGTGGGATCAGCATCTTGGGAGATTGAGTGCCAGCCTGCAAAGGAATTTGCCTTTGCTGTGCCATCTTAGGGATGAATTAACTTCTTTTGGAAAAAAAAAATGTTTTCTAATAGCCTGCTGCGGACTGTGGCACAAGGAAGGGATTTGGGTCATTCATGCTGAGGTTCTGCCTTAATACCATAATTCTATTTATTACTTTTCCTAATTAGAAACCTGCCCATGGCAGTGCTTTTTCTCTAAATCCACTTACATAACATCAGAAAGACATAAACGAGCTGAGCAGCAAAGGACTGGTTTCTCACGGGCTGGTGAAACATACCTTGGCAGCTAGAGCAGAACTGCTCAGCACCCACCTTTTCCTCGGTGCCTGTTAGAACATGGCTTGTGTGAAGGAATGGCCACTGTGTTCTGCAAAGCCTCCGTATCCATGCTGAGCTGGGGACTGCTGGGCTGCATCACCTCGAGCTCGGGGAGGAGGAGAGACGAGGTCCACCTGGAAAAAAGCAGAGGTGAGACCATCCATGAAGCCAGACTAGATGATCTTTCAAGGTCCCTTCCAATCCCTGATATTTTGTGATTCCTCCTGTGATTTGGGAGCACCTCAGATTTCTTCCCTCACCTTTGTGTCTCTTCCTTTTTTAAGGACAGTTACTGAGCTATTAATTAATGAGACAAATTGCTTAGGATTAGAAAGTCATAAGCTAAGGGAAAAACCCCTGGGCAGACACCGACTCCGTGCATTGGGTTACTCACCCTTCTGAAACGCATGGGCTCCCACCAGGTTTTGTATGCTTTGAGCACCTGCTCTGTAAGCAGAGGCTGTATTTTCCTCTTCCCAGCAAGGAAGAAATGGGGAATAAATAGGGCTGACAGTTGCTCAGGCCATATCCAAATGTCTTTCTACACCCAATATGTCTGCATCTGTATGTATAGCAGCTATTTAAAGGAGAAATGCTGGCTATGAAAGTAGAGAGGTGTATGGCAGTTTAGGTAGGACACTAATCAGATGGCTCCTACAAAACATTTGAGGCAAATCCAAATGCAATATATCCTCCAAATGTGGTTAATGATGTGAAATATTATTTAGTATGGCCCTATGTCCTTGCCTGTTTTGACATGGCTCAGCACACTTACAGGTTTCCCACTGGGAAATTTTTCCCAGTATTGACCCTAACTTCCCAACCACACAGTTTATGTTACAGCAGGCTATAACTCCTTTCTCCAAAACACTTAACCAGTATTCTTTCTCCTCCCAAACTCACTTTCCCTTCCAGCTTGGCTCAGTTGATGTTGAAGGACTGTTTGAAAGAGTGAAGCAGTTGGTTGCTCACTCTTTTGGATGCTGCCATGAGTGATACTAGCAACAGTCTTGCATTTCTTCACATGGGTTCCTGTGCTTTGGGGGGAGCATAGGATCCCTCAGACCATCAGCTGAGTGCAAATAACACAGCCAGGACATGGCTTCTGCTCCCTGGGGTGGATGTGGGTAAGTAGCCTCTTCACTGTCTGCTGCTCATCTCTCATATCTCCTTCTGCCCTTGCAAAGCCAAAGCCAGGTTCTCTGGCCTGGTCCCCCATGCCAGCACAGGTGGAGCAGAAAGCAGTCATATATTCTCCACTGGGTATTTCCCTGAGATGGCACACTTCCCACAGGCATAGAGCTGTAGTAACCATCTCATAATGTCCACTCCTTTGCTTGCAGGGAGAAAATCTGTCCCATTTCTTTTGTGCATTTCCTTTCTAGCTTGGTTCACATACAGGCTAGAAAACCTACAGCAAACTAACTGATGGCACTACAGTGAGAGCCTAGAAAATTGGGAGTAGTCCCTAGATGGTCCTAATCTCTGCTGAAACTGAAGCTGGAGCTTTTGTAGAATGTGCCCCTAACAGAAAGAGAGCTATATGGCGTAGCTTGCAGCATTTTTTTCTAGCAATACAGGTGGAGGTTGTGGGAGCTTCAGCACAACTGACCTTTCCTGTGTCCAACATAGGTTAAAAAGAAAAAGCAAAAACTAGATTAAAGCCTCCCTCTACTGGGGCACACTTCTCTCTTTTATCCACCTGAGCACATACAGTGGCACAACGTACATCTTGCTCTTTCCTGGCATTCTGCTCTGATCACACACTTTTCTATCATTGCAAAGCATCCAATACCAGCTCCAGAAGAGCTTTCACACTTCTCCAACTTGTTTGGCAAATTTGGCTTGAATAAATTGGGTCTTTCAGGGCTGTGGTTTATATCCTTAAAAGGTAATATGCCTAACCAAAACAAAACAAAAAAAAACCCCAAACCCAACCTCAAATACCTTTCATGGTTCAAAGAGAAAAAAGGGATTTGGTTTCTGTGTCCCTGTCTGCGAATATGGGATGTGTAAAAAACAAGTGTGATTGAGAAGAGCACCACAGCACAGAGCTTTGCTTTGAGAGTAAAGCAAAAAGTTTGCAGAGGAAGGAATGGGCTTGTTTAAATGCTCCCCTTCCTGAGATGCTCCACACCTTTCCAGGTGAATGCACTGTTAAAACAGTTCGGTTTGGCTTTCAAAAATCAAGTAATTGACATGTTTTCTAAAATGTGCATTGTTGATGAAAATGAGCAATAGCTCATTAAAAGAAAAACACCCATTTAGATGAAAAATATCTGAGCAGCTTTCCTGTAAGACTGATTTCTAACCAGTGGTCTTGGCAGGTTCGACTTTGTGAGGGAGGAGAATGAGAAAGAAGGCTCCAGTGTCTCCCCACCTTTGCAAACAGCAGGTGTGCTGGTGCTGTGTATTAAGCTCAGGAGGCAGTAGAGGCTCTGTAGAGTGGGAGGAGGGCAGGGACACAAGTGCTTTTCATTACTGAAGCCCAGTGATCAGAGGGAGGTGGGAGGCAAGAGTATAAAGACAGTTGATATCAACCTAGTGAGTTGCAGCAGAGACTGAGGTTTAAAAGTGAGCCAGGGTCTATATCAGAAGAGATAGGAAAGCTTTAGGTAGTGCCTGGGGAAGGCTGCTCATTCCCTGAGACAGCCGAGAGGATCACGGGAGCTGCAGGTAAGATATGATATGTTCTTGTCTGTGTGATAACCTTATTTAAGGTTGGTTCAAAGAGTTATGAAATTTGAATCTGGCGAGTGGAAGACAAAGAGCCTGGGTTGAGAGGAGGGACCCAGAGATAGGGCACCACTCTGTGAAAAGCATAGTGCTATTAAGCATAGCAAAGAAACAGTGCAGATTCTGGGGGAGGCTCTGATGCTCTGCCCGGAAATGGTTTGAGATGCTGGGCTGGGTTTATGGCTCTTGCTTCGCAGACCAGGAGAAAGAACAGTCAGGGTTAGATTCAAAGAAAAGGGTAAAAGAGTTAAGGCTGTAGCAGGTGTTTCTGTGCTTCCACCAGCAAGTGCAAAGTGATGTGACTGTCTGGACTGAGCAAGGGTGCACAAAAAACCCTGTAAGGCAAAGATTTCACCCAAGATATTATCTTGTTTCCCTCTCTCTATCTTGTCAAGAGATGTATAGCTGCAAAAAGAAATGTGACGTTTGTGGTAGACTGTTTACCTTAGCTTGCATTGGTTTTAGTGGAAGCAAAATGTGTTGGCTGGGTTTTGATAACTAGAAAAAGCAGATGCAGGTCACTTGAGTAACCTCCCAGAGTACTAGAGGATTTGATATGAAAGCTTTATTTATATACAAATATATAAAAAAGTATTGTCAGCAGATTTTTATTTTGTCTAACTTTTTTAAAACTAAGTCTCTGATTAAAAGAGAAAAAATACTCTAGTAATTTGGATGTTCTTGACAAGTTATATGGGATTGCTACTTATTTTGAGATCTCTTCTAAATGGAGCTGAATTATTGAATCCTCTGTCTTGTAGCTCTCTTCCTAGCTCTGCCTGCCTTGTTTACCAGGGACCAACCATTGCCTGCAGGTATACACAGCACACATTGATTTTAATGTCACACTGACATGCTGCATGCAAACACCCTCACAGTTCTTGGAAGCAGCACCAGCTCTGGTGCCGTGTGGGTATTTAACTCTCTCTCACCCTGTGCCTTTGGAACCCAGGGCTTGAAGTGGATCTGGCCAGGTTGGGGCTGGGGGACAGGACAAAATGGGAGGAGAAATCTGAGGTTTGGCTCTCCAAGATGCAGAGATTACCTTGAAATTGTCCCTTCAGCATAATCGATGCAGCTGTACGCCATAAGCCTGCTGGTAGCACTAAATCATTTCTTGCAGTGCAAATAAATTTCTGACTGAAGAATCAATTTTAAAGCCCAGAAAGACTGCTGGCAGTAATCGTGCACAGAATTTTGTCCTCCTCAGCTGTTAGCTATGGCATGGCATAGAAAAGCTGGGAAGAGTGAAGGTCACTTTCATCTCTGGTTGAGCAACAGGCTTTGCTTTTAAGTGAAGTAAATTGAATCTTTTTTTCCCTCTTAACTTTTAATGAGCTGTCAAACCTTGATAGAAACCAAGAGGAAACAGCTGATTTTGGCAGGGCTTTTCTGCTGTAAAGCTAATTGTCCCCTCTGGAGAGAGTGACCCTCCTTGGGCTGTACAGCTGCACAATGACCAAGCTTACACCCTCCCTGAAACCATTCCAGCAAACTACAGACTAAAATGTAATTCAAGCCCAGGGGAGCTGGAAGTGTCACTAAGTAAAACTTGTGTGTTACAACCAGCAAAACTTCTCATCCTGTAAGTGTACTTAATGGCAAAGGAAATGCCTTTACCCTCCTGAGTGCCTGCTGCTGTGGCTCAGAGTTAGCGTGCTCAAGGTCTGAGCTCCCTCTCCTCCCAAAACACTGTTTCTGAAGAATTTTGCAAATGGATTACTACTAAGGAAACCATTGAAACCCAAAAGGAGCATCTGTCATGCAGGACTTCTTAGGTTGTGATGATATAGTGCTTGCATACAGTCTCATGCTTGTAAGAGCAGCAAACTTGCAGTAAAGAGTGCAAATGTTGTTAGTCCAGGGTGTAGTACTTGTGTGTCTCACTCAAGTGACACCTCCCCAATAATGCTCTCTTTGCCTACTGAACCAGAAAGGGAGTGATTAGTCTCAGTTCCACAGTCTTTCCTCACTGTGTTATCTTATATAAATGGCCATCAAAATGGCCAACCTGGCAATTGTGGAGGCAATTTTGATTCTTATGTACTTGGATACCACTTTTATTGTAGGCTATCCTAAAGCCATCAGGTGATAGGGAATCTTGGGCCCCTCTGTGTAGGTAGGTTTCAGCTGGTAATCCAGGCACACTAGAACTGGGTTTAATGTCTGAAGAAAGAGGCTCCTTAATCTTCTAATTATCTGCTTTATTTAGAGTAATTCTTTCCTTCCATCTCACTTAAATAAATGCCTGCACCCTTTGTTACCTCCAGTATAAGAACATTTTTCTCTAGGACGTGCTGATTGCAGGGGAGCACAAAAATGATGCAGTCACACTGCAGGACACAACTTCTATACTGAGCTCAAACATTTTAACCCTGTTATCTTCAACATGCAAAGTGCTCAGGTATGGGGTTTGTTGGTTGTTTTGTGGTTTGTTTTTTTTTTATTATTATTATTTTTTTAAACCACTCAGCTGTTGATCAGCTCATTGCCTGGACCAGGGTGCAACATCTGGATGCCACAGTGAGGCAATACTGGCTGGCAAGTATTGAATAGTGTCATTACCAGAACTTAGGAATTGGAACATTGTTCAACTGAATCACTTGAAAATATTTCAGACAAGACCAGTAAGTTCCAGCTCAGTCATCGGGGTGCAGAAAGTGATTAATGTGTTTCTTTGACATGTACTAGGCAGACAGTCTGTTTAGGTGACCTAGGCAGGTTCCTTCTGGTGATAAAACCCGCAGAAGATCTGTTATTCACTAGTTTTCCATGTCTCAAAGGAGATAACCTTGCAGAAAATGGTTCTTTCCAGAAGCTGAGCTATTTGCCTCCCACAGGGCTCAACAGGTAGCAAAGGCCTCCAGGTTGGGTCCTCAGTAAATGGAGGCAGACAGCCTTTGCATCAGTCTGCTAAGCAGCCAGAATGAGCAGGGAACCTCTGCTAATTAAATGCATTAAATATTGTTGCTCCCTGGAAGAAATTGTAAATCAATGCTTGTCTATCTGCCCAAGTGCTGGCACTTCCAGCCAAACCTGTGGTAGCATCACTAATGATATGACCTATGATGTACCTCAGTGCTGCCTGTGGCACCTTGCAAACTCTGTCGTGATACCTTACAGCATGTTCTCTGCGGATGCGTGAATAAGGCATGGCATCTGCACCACTTGCTCCATACTGGCCAGGCTGCCCTCAAGCACTAATGCTTTGGTTACTCTTCAATGTCATCTCCGCAATCCTGTAATTAGTACTGGCAGCCTTACCTGGATTAAGAATGGAGGTGGCCAAGACTTTTCTTGGGGGAAGGCAAATGTTGCAGGAAGCCCACTGGAGCCAATCTCCTGTTGCCTGCATGTCAGACTTTGGGCCAAGCTGTCCTTGTGCAAGATGGAAACAGCTTTGCTGCTGGCCAGCAGCCAACTCTGCCTGGGACCCCCAGAACCCTCACTCAAGAAGCTCCCATTCTCTCCTGCCCGGGCCAGGTGGGATGTTACATTAATGCTGTCCTCTCCTAGGATCACAGGTGGGGTTGTAGGGAATGGATTTTCTTTTTAATTTCACTTCTACATTACTTCAGTAAAACTCCCTTCTGGAAGTCTTATTATTCTTCTTGCACCTTGACCCTAAGAGCTGATCAAAGACATCCCTGAACTGTGAGAACTCCAGGAGGATTTCTGGCAACAGAGCACAGTGGTGTTGCTCCAGTGGGGAGATTCTTACCAAGAAACAAAATGAAGTGCTTCAATTTCCTTCTGAAAGCCAGAGGGAACCTGCATTTACCTATTCCCCCAGCATCCTATTTCGCTTTTAGCTCAGCCAGCCCCTGGACTGCAATCACCAGCACTCTGGGCATTGCAGTTGACTCAGATGACTGCACTGGAATGTAATGAGGCTGCAGCATATCAAGAATAATATACATCATACTTCTCAGCTGCACTGCATTTTGGGTTTTTTTTTAAACCAGAGTCTCTGTCATTATATATATGTAGCTTGCTTTAAAGATACATATTGAGTCTGACTAATGTTGGATGGGGTAGGGGGCAGTTGGGGAACCAAACCATAGCTGCTATACATAGAAAAAATTCGCCTCTTTCTTCTGGTTCTAATCAATGGGCTGTCCACGAATGCATCTGCAGCTTCTCATGTTGGTGTTTAGTTGATTAAAGGTTTGTCTGTATCGAACCCCAAGGGCCAGATTATCAGCTGGAGTTAATGAACATAGTGCTATTGACTGCAACAAAGCTGTCAGTCACTTTATAGTGGCTGATGAATTGACTTTGATTCTGAATAACTTCATACACTTGTGCACCTAAGACTTAAGCCTGACTTTCGCAGCTGCTGCCCTGTAGATAATGAGACTGAGCTTTGCATGTTTTGGGGGAGGTTAGGCACACTACACCGCTATATTTCGAGGCTTACCTTAACTGAATCCTTGCCAGAAGTTCAGTGTTTGGAGTCAATGGAACCCTGTTTATTGACTATTTCTTCACCCCCAGCCCTGAGTCATTTTGTTTCACTGTTCTGTTTCATTCCACTTCTCAAGGAATGGGACTACAGACCCAGAGAGGGTAAGGTAGTAGAGAAACCACCCATGTCCCACAGTGTAAAAGGGTTCTGCCTCCTGAATGACCTTGTTGCTGTTACCTTACTGTGGAGTCACTGAGTGTTTATGAGAAGCTGACAGGGCTGTTAAGTGCTACCTGTAGGGCATTGGATCCATCCACTGAAGCACCCTTCATTTAGTTATTCACTTATCACAGTGTTTCTATTCAGGAGTGATTGAGGAGGGAGTTGCTTGTTCATGGTGGCTGTTTCCACATCCAGGTGAGATCTTCACAGCCATTAGAGCCAGAGCCTGGCCCCTGAGCTCCCTCTGATCCCTGAAGCTACCTGGGAGTTTCCTTCCCTGCCACATGCAGGGGTTGGGAAGGTTGCTGCAGCCATGTGGCCAAGCCACATAGGCCTGTTGCTTTCCTTCTGCTTGGGGAAAGCCTCAAGTCCTGTCTGCAGTCCTGACTGCAGTCTTGTGCCAGGCTAACACCTGTACTTCTTTGTGTAAACCCAGATGAACACTGTGGTCTCTACCAGGAAGCCAAAGCTTATATGTCTCAGAGCTACCATACACTGGGTTGCTAACAACACTAAACAGACGGTAAGGTGTGCTGTTGATCCTGATCACCATCAAATAACACTTTAATCCCATTCACATGGATGTATATTAGGTTAATTTTTCAGCATCTCCTTCTCTGCCCCAGGTGTCTTATGCATGCTGTTGTAGTGAAAACCAATGGTAATGGGCATTCAGCATCCTGGGTTTTATGGGTCAGATCAAGCAGAGATGGTTTGGGAGGGAGAGAGTGAGTATGTGAAAATTCAAGCTTCTCTCTAAAGATGTGCCTGAGAGATAACAATAATCAATAGCATAATAGCTAATAGCAGCCTGAGGCAGCAGGGCTGATAAGAAACAGCTCAGTTATGGAGGTAAAGATGGCATAGCCTGTATAATCACTTGAAACAGGTAGGAGAGTGGGAGAAATACTCAGTTTACACCAGTATGGCTTTTGTCTCTGTGAAGGCAGCATGAACTGGGGATAATGAAGCTCCTGATCTTATCTCCTGGGGACTTTTTATGCCCAACTTCAGTGGCGTGAAGATGTAAAAGAATAGCAGGCTCTAATGGCAGCCCTAAGGCCTGAATAAGAACTCATGGTCTCAGTGTTTAGGCAGCCAAGAGGATCTGCACATATGAAAGCGAGCAAGCAGTAGTAAAGAACTCTGTACCAGGATAAGTTGTTCTTATTCCAAGGGCAAGTGTTTCTCTGGCAATTATTTCAGTATTGCCTACTTTATCTATAACACACTGGTTCTAAAGCCTTCTGTATTTGACTGAGTTTTCTGCTTGTTGGAGGGGAAGTGGCTGTGGTGTGTAGAGTGGTCTGTGGCTAAACTGTATCAACACTCTCCAGAAAACATCATGATCCTTCTGGTTTTGGGATCATTACTTTTTTTCATATTCTTTTCCCCTCTGTGAGAAGGAAAAAGCACACTGCTGCCTTAGGTCTAAGCAGTATCTTCAATAGTCCTTAAATTACTAGCTTACTGCTCCTTATGCTACTCAAGGAAGCAAGTAGAAAGAAGACAAGTAAACATATATTGGTTTAAGGCACTGGTGGCATATATTTAACTCCTCAGATGTATCCAGATATTTTCAGGGAAAAATGAGAACAGTGGAAAAGTCGGTGAGTCTTGACAGGTGATGTGATTTTTCTTTCTTTTTAATGGACAAGCTGAAACTGTTTAGTGTTATTACTGTTAAGCTTAAAGCGTGAGCTATGATGGTCTTCTCTACGCCATTCCCTGCAGTGAATTAATAAAGTTATCCCAGTACTTTAATACCCAGTCAGATCCTCATTTGCTGAATCCTTATGAAGAATAACAGTCTTGCAATGAAACTGTACTATTAAAATAGTAATTTTAAGGAGTGCTAAAGTAACAGCAAGCCCATCATTTTCACCCTGCAGAATTTCACTATGCTGAAACAGGGCTTAGACAATGTGTTTAGGTTAATTTGAAATACTGTTGCTTCTGCTAGATAGACTGGAAATGAATACAAGAGGGATGACCCAGAACTCTTGCTCTGTATTTATATTTACAATCTCGGATCACTGCAAGATCCTGTCCTTTTTGAAGTCGCTGGCAAGACTTCAACTGATAGCAGAAGGCTTTGTGGGTTTGTTGTTTGGTTTTGTGTTGGTTTTGTTTGGTGGTTTGTTTTTTTTTTCCCCTTGGGAAACATGTTGTCCTTCCCTCTAAATTTCCAGCAGAAAAAAATATCAGAAGTAAGTTTGTTCCAACTTAAGGCCTAGCTGAAAACCAGGATATCTTTTAAGCATCTTCATACAGGGGCTGTATTCAGGTGTCTGTCTTGTGCCTGCAGGATGTGCTGGTGGGCAGTGACACATTGACTGGGTAATGCCTTTCTTTAGCAGTAGACTAGCCTGCAGGAAGTTTTGAATGCAAGTTCAGAACAATATTTGGGGTCCAGAGCAAAAATCACATCTGTCACATAACTTGGAAGCAGGCAATAGCCCTGACCAATAAGTAAGGGGCTATTCTGGTGCCTGGGCATGTTGCAGAGCACTCATCTTTAGATGTCATGCACACATCCCCTCTTGCTGCAAAGACACTGGAGATGTTGCTGCCTCATGAAGGTGGTCTGCTGTTCACTTTCCTGACAAGCACCTGGCAGGTCCCCGGTGAGTCTTCCCTTGTAGTGTTAATGATTTTAAGCACATTTTATGAAATTAGGTATATAGGTGCTGCATTTCATGTGTTGCTTCTAACAAAGTAAGTGAATGTGTGTCCCAGGTGTCCCTGGCAAAACTACGTGGCTAAGCTGACTGGGACCAGTATGTGTGGATTAGCCTCAACTTCATCTTCTCCCTCATCATTTCAATGGGCAGAGCATCCTTTAGAGTACAAAAGCATTCCTCCTGTTTAGATAAAGCTTCTACAGACCACTGAAGAAGTTGTGTCTAGGGGATATAAATAGACAACCTCTCTGAATGAAAACATGTCTGTCATCTTTAAAACAACAGCAGTGTGAAGCAGCCCAGGGATATGTGTGACAGATGCCCTGTAATAGATACCACAGGAGCCATCTATCAGCACTGCCTGTCCACTGTTGTATCTGAAAAAATATCCTTTGAAACTAGACGAAATGCCTTATTCTGATAGAGGAACCCAGAGCAAAATTAAAAACCTCTTACTATTTGAACCAGTTACGTGCTCATTAAAATAGAGCTCAAACATCATCTCATGATCACTGATCTCTTCATTCCTCCCTGATGACTTAGAGTGTTTCTCTACTGACAGTTTTCCTAAATCTTCACATCAGTTTCAAGGTCTGGGTCTAAGAATGATTTTAAGACAAGACCTAGCTCTAATGCCAGGTATGCAGGATTTGGAAGTCCTGTTACTTGTATATCAACTAGTTCATGTATGTTAGCAATAGTGTATCTTGCATGTGATGAAAGTTCTTCCCTTGGTCTCGTACTGAAAGAAGTGTGACATGGCTAGAGATGGCAAATGCCACCAAACCAGCAGGCCCAGCAGAACTATGACCAGCTAGTATGTGTTTAAAAACTCTTCTTTCTAGCCATGGGCAAATGAGTTATAGAAACAAGATCAAGAACTGCTAAAATTTTCTAGAAGTGTACCTGTGTGGTGCTTCAGTTTTGTCTCCACCGCAGAAACAAGAGCTGTGCTATTTCAGCAGCTTTTTGAGGCAACGTTTTCACTATATTAAATACTCCCACTTGCATGCATATTCTAAGCACTCTTATACTGGACTTGTTCCTACCCACCATGTCACAGTCACTGGCTGCAGTGGGCTGGGAGCATAAAGGCTTTCATTTCTGACTTATTTTCCTTTTTTCAAATATCTGGCATTTAAAATTTTGAAGTGATTGATGCAAGAAGCTCTTGAAGGTTAGAGAGGCTTTTCTTGCTTCCCAAGTTGCCTGTTTTATCAAATGATGCCAATACCTGACAGCAGCTGGAACAGGTCAGTGTCATCCAAACCTTGTATTTTGGCCTCGTTGTGGAAGAGACACAAACTACTGTGATTTATGTTTGATGCAAAGCATTTGCAGGCAGAAATCGTAATAAATCAGCACTGATAAGAGAAACTAGCTGGTAGAAATGAACTTCATGATTCAGTGGAAAGTATGTGTAATGTGTATATAAAGTAATAATCTTAGCAATTCCTATATTGTTTTCCATTTAATTACTTTGCAGCAGTATTATAAACATTTAAAATTATCATCAGAAAATATTACAACGTCATGATGATGCGTATAAAAGGTTTATCTCCGTCTTCTAATTTTCATGCCTCTAGGATTTTTGCCTGTAGTTAAGTGATCTAGAAATTTGTAACTGGGAGGTGATAAAATACTGAACATAACAGCAAAGCCACTTCAGACACTTCAAATATTGTCAAATATTGGTCTGTTCTGTGAAGGGGAAACATGCATGCTCTGCTATGTTTCTATAAATCCTCCTTTATTCAGTGTAGCAAACTTTGGTCCTAATAATCTTTCTGTAGAAATGATCGACTGAAAACTAGTGTTCAAAACTATAAATACCTTGTAAAATAGTGGCTTAAAATGATGCCTCATTTTGACCTGTAAACTCAGGGCCTGAGAGAACCAAATTTACCGACTTGTGACTCTGACAGTGCTCGAGATTCCAAAGAAACCAACGGTACCAGTGCAGGCAGAGGGAGCGTTCACATTGACTGAATAAAGTCTCGTGCTTCTTGCAGAATTGCCTTCTACATAGGGTATGACTGAGTTACTGTGTGCAGCATCTAATTTCTGTGGTTGTAGTAGAGCAAAATCATGAGCAGCTTTGAAGCAGTGGTGGACTATCCCTGGGTTACATCCAATGGTAAAATGAAGCTCAACATTAAGGCTGCTCATATGGTTGCATAGAGATTGGCCTTTCTGGACACCTGTTAACACTTCTTATTTTCCCTTTGTCTGCAAAAGGAACCTAGTTTTGATTCTTAGAGCAGTAAATGTTGATTCAAGTAATTTGTTACTAATGCAGGATTTGGCTGGATTGACGCTTCTGCTATTGAGAAGGTTTGCCAGAAGCTTCAGCACTCATGATAACAGCTTACGCGTGCACTTAGTATACTGTAGATCATAGAATCATTTTGGTTGGAAAAAATCCTTAAGATCAGAAAGTCCAACAGTCAAAGTAAAACCACTAAGTCTGCCACTAAACCATGAAGATGTTAGAACTGAAGATTAAATTGAATGGGTATGACCAGAATGTGGCCGAAATGAGTTTGAGGAAAGTCATTAAAGCCTGTCAAATACTAATATTCAGTTCTTTTCTGTAGCAACTTTCCTTGCTTTCTCTCCTGCGATTCTGGGCATCTTCATCAGTTTAATACTTGTCTGGATGGTCAGGTACACCAGCAAATCTCCTGTGCCTGCAGAGAGTAGGCAATCAGACCTGGAGAACTCAGTCTTTGATTCACCAACAGAGACAATAATTCTAAGAGCTTTTCAGGCTCCCCAGCATTTTGGTGCTAATGCAACTCAGCCTATACTACAGAAACTGTAAATATTCTAGGAGATTCACTGGCATTTCCTGCAAGTTTAAAATGCATTTGCCACTCTTGTGACAAGAAGAAACTGTGGAGCAACCCTGAGTGCAATTGGCAACAATAAGGACTCTTGCACAGTAACAGGTGTGGTTTTTAAAGTGTTCCTGTAATCTTCCAGACAGAAGGCAAAAAAAGAAATTAAATTGGATGCAAGTCTCTTGTGCTAGGCTGTAACTTTCCTTTAGACACTTTAAACCTGACTTTTCTGTCCATATCCAAAGTGAAAACAGATGTTGTCCCTTTAGATTGCAATGTAAACACCAGCATTTGGCAGCTTTGGAGAAGACCTAGTAAAGAAGACAACTAAAAGGTTAGCTCTGCAAAAATAACCATTTTTAGAATAACTGGCTGTTAGTCCCTTCAGCTTGAGTATTTTCCTCTGTTGTTTAATGGTTGAGCTGAATATGGTAGATGTACTTTAAAATTTATATTTATCAGTCAGGAAAATGCAGTAATAATTACCCACCAGTAAGACAAAAAAGCTTTATGTAAATCTGACTTTAGCATGGGATTTGCGATGGTAGTTGCTGGAATAACTGCTGAGAACAAATGGTATTAAGTATTCCTTGTCAAAACAATTATTTATCACAAGGCAAATGTTCAAAATCAGTTTGCAAGTCAAAGATTTTTCTGGATCTGCCTTTTACCACACTAAAGCCAACAAACAGTACAAACCAGGTACGCCAGATGCCAGACTTGTTTTTTTTCTTTTTTTTTTTTTTTTTAATGTGGTTAAGAATGAACTTTAGAAATACCAGAAGCTGATGAAACTAGGCAGATATTTTTTTCACTTGAGTGAAGCTACCCTTCACTTTTACGAATTGCTCTGTCAATCACAATCAAATACTTTTCCTAATTTTGTTAAAGTTCTTCCTGTTCATACTTGGTGACTTTTTTTTTCCCCTTCTGGATGCAGGTCACAATAATATAATGGTTGTGGCTGGAAGGTGACTCTGGAGATTGCCTAGTCCAACCCCCAAGCTCAGAGCAGAGTCATCTAGGACAGTTCTCCATTGATGGAGACTTAACCTCTCAGCCTCTTTGGGTGAACTGTNGGGTGTAATAAAAAGTATGTTTAACTTTAAATGAGATTTCCTGTACTTCCATTTGTGCCCATTGCTTCTTGTCCTGTCACTGGATTACACTGAGAAGAGATGGGCTCCATCTTATCTATCCCCTTTACCCTGTATTGAATATTTTTACACATTGAGATCCTCCTTCAGCTGTCTCTTTTTGAGGCTGTATGGTCCCAGTTCTCTGTCTTTCCTGGTCAGATAGTCCAGTACTTCAATCATTTTGTGACCCACTCTCTAGACTCGCTCCACTACATCTATATCTTCCTTGTATGGGGAGCCCAGGACTGGACCCAGTGCTCCATTTGTATCTCAGCAACACTAGAGGAAGGATCACTTGTTGGAAATGCTCCTCCTAATGGACCCCAAGAAGCTGGTGGTCCCCCTTGTCATGAGGGACACGTTACAGGCTTATGGTCAACTCCCAGGTCCTTCTCAGTAAAGCTGCTTTACAGCTGCTCAGCCCCCGCATCGGATACTGGTGGATGGGGCTATTCCTCCTCAGATACAAGAGTTCATGCTTCCCTTAGTGAGCTTCATGAGGTTCTTGTCAGCCCATTTCTCCAGCCTGTTGAGATCCCATTGGATGGCAACTTGACCCTCTGGCATATCAGCTGCTCCTCCCAGTTTTGTCATCTGCAAACTTACTGATGGGTAGACTCTGCCACATCATCCAGATCATTAATGAAGGTGTTTAACAGTATTGATGTCAATATACTCTCCTGTAGTACACCACTAGTGACTGACTTCCAGCTGTGCTTCGTGCCACAACTGGACTTTATGATCACAACTCTCCAAGTCTGGCAGTTCAGGCAGTTCTCAATTGACTATTTATCTGACCCATGCTTCATCGGCTTGTCTATGAGGAGGTTATAGGAAANAAGAAAGGGGCAAAGGGTGTAATAAAAAGTATGTTTAACTTTAAATGAGATTTCCTGTACTTCCATTTGTGCCCATTGCTTCTTGTCCTGTCACTGGATTACACTGAGAAGAGATGGGCTCCATCTTATCTATCCCCTTTACCCTGTATTGAATATTTTTACACATTGAGATCCTCCTTCAGCTGTCTCTTTTTGAGGCTGTATGGTCCCAGTTCTCTGTCTTTCCTGGTCAGATAGTCCAGTACTTCAATCATTTTGTGACCCACTCTCTAGACTCGCTCCACTACATCTATATCTTCCTTGTATGGGGAGCCCAGGACTGGACCCAGTGCTCCATTTGTATCTCAGCAACACTAGAGGAAGGATCACTTGTTGGAAATGCTCCTCCTAATGGACCCCAAGAAGCTGGTGGTTCTCCTTGTCATGAGGGACACGTTACAGGCTTATGGTCAACTCCCAGGTCCTTCTCAGTAAAGCTGCTTTACAGCTGCTCAGCCCCCGCATCGGATACTGGTGGATGGGGCTATTCCTCCTCAGATACAAGAGTTCATGCTTCCCTTAGTGAGCTTCATGAGGTTCTTGTCAGCCCATTTCTCCAGCCTGTTGAGATCCCATTGGATGGCAACTTGACCCTCTGGCATATCAGCTGCTCCTCCCAGTTTTGTCATCTGCAAACTTACTGATGGGTAGACTCTGCCACATCATCCAGATCATTAATGAAGGTGTTTAACAGTATTGATGTCAATATACTCTCCTGTAGTACACCACTAGTGACTGACTTCCAGCTGTGCTTCGTGCCACAACTGGACTTTATGATCACAACTCTCCAAGTCTGGCAGTTCAGGCAGTTCTCAATTGACTATTTATCTGACCCATGCTTCATCGGCTTGTCTATGAGGAGGTTATAGGAAACAGAATTGAAAGCCTACTGAAGTCTACTCAACAAATAAACAATAGCTGTTGCTCTCCCCCTCATCTACCAAGTCAGTCATGTCGTCATTATCAGATTGGTCAGGCATGCTTGACTCTTCATAAATCCATGCTGACTACTCTGTTATTTTGTCTGTCTTGTTTCTAGAAATGGATTCCAGGTTTATTTCCTCCATCACCTTCCTAGGGATAAAAGAGAAGGACAGAAGCCTATACTTCCCCAGATCCTCTTTCTTTCCCTTCTTGAAGACAGAACTGACATTTCCTTTCCTCCCATCCTCTGGAACCTCCTCCAAGGACCAAAGACCAAGGACTCCATTCAACAGATTAGCAGAAGTTGCCTCACTCTCTCTGCTAGCTCCCTTGACAGTTGTGGGTGCATGCCATCTTAGTCCATGGAATTAATGTCCAATTTGTTTAAAAGTTCCCTAACTTGAACCTCTTCCACCAAAAATAAATTTTCCTTGCTGCAGTGTTTCCTGCTGGTCTCAGGGGCCTTGGATAGCTTAAGGCTGGTTTTACCAGTAAAGAATGAGACAAAGAAGATTTTGTGGGGTTTTTTTGGTTTGTTTTTTTTTTTTTCCTGTTTCTTTTGTCATCAGCTCTCCTACCCCTTACTAAAAGACATTCTTGAGTGATATCTCTCCTGTAGGCTTATTTTTAAGAAAATATGTAGAGTAACCCCATGTATATCACTCAAGCAATTTGTATTGTTTGTACAGCTGCTGGGCAGCAGTATAGCAAAGCCCATGAGTTATCCCTTTGCTGTCAATAGTATTACACATGTGCCCAAAGTTAAGCACATGTTTAAAAGCTTTGGGAAATGAGCCTTTAATTTCTATCAATGTGAAATGCTTCAAACACAATCTGTTCCTATTTAAGTCTTATCTGAGACATCTACAGCATACAAAATTGTACACATTCAAAGATCAATTTAAGGAATTGCTGCTAGCAAAGGAAAATGGTAGAAAATAAGAGAACAGCTAAGAGTGGTGATTTTAAGGATGAATAGGAGCTGGACCAGACTGATGTTTTCATGCTCAGTGTGTGTTTTGCAAAGCTGTATGTGTGTGGCTGCATTTCAAAAAGGCACTGAAATACTGACCATAAAACACAGAAGACTTAAGACACAGAAAAACTTAATTTCATCTCAGGACTGAGCACCCCTTTTCCTCAGATAAGGTGTTGCCTTTTCTACGCGTACTGACAGTCTAAATTGGGTAAGACAAAGAACACCAAGTGCCTTGCTGGTTATGCCCAGCATCTTCGGGGACACTGTCTGTGTACCTTGGCCCATTCCTTCATTAGCCTCTCTGCTAGAATGTGTGTTCTTGACTGTAATGATAACTTTGTACAGGATAGAAAATGCACTTAGCTGGTTCCTGTAACTGACTAACCTGGAAGTCAGAAATGAGTGGTTTTAACTTTTGTGATACTGCTGATGTCATTTCTGTTCTGGGGGTGGAGGAGTTGCCTTTGTAAATGGTTTCCGGCAAGTGCTGTGTCTTTGCACAGTCTCTGCCCCACTGGGAACCACGGCTTTTGCTTAATCTGCTACTTTGAGAGTAATAACAGTCAATTATTGTAATGGGACTAAGATCACAAATCCCTATTCTGAAAAGCAGTGGAGCAGTTACCATGCACCAACAGGGCAATCAGTGCTGGCTTTTGAGAACAGCTCTTCTCAAAAGATTATAGAGATGACAGCCTGACCTCAACTTGTTAAGGACTCTTTTGTAAAACTGAGGGATTAGTTTGATTTAGATTAGCCCCACCAGGTTCTGACCTGGCTGTTTGCATCCTTTTTCTTGAAATTATCTTTGAAGTCTCAGTGAGACTTGGTGTAGCAAACCTCTTCAGTACTTAACATAAGCCTGCTCTCTTCTGTCCTCTCTCTAGAGCAGGTATGTGGGGACACACAGAAGAGCAGCTGCACTGAGTCAAACGTGAGCTGACATAAATGCAGGGAATTTTTGGAAGTGCTCTGTGGTTCCTTGAGATGAGGAATGAGAGGAAAACATAAGCATTTAATATTGGTCATCTAGGTGTAATTTTACTTGATTAACTTATGCATTAATAATGCTATCAATAGCACCATCTACTGCCTTCAGGATAGTAAGACAGAAGTTCTGCCATATAATATCAGGGGCGACTAATGAAATGAGGCAATTTGTTTTCAAGCTATTGGGGCCCTCTTCTCAGGTGCATATTACCAAAGCATCCCATCTGAACTGGTAACCAATACTGGGAATATTATTTCTTCTAGTGCTCTGTCTCATTTTCATTTGCCCTTGTAAGTCTTTAAACTTGTTTGGAGGCCAGCATCACCTTCTCACCACCAATCCACTGCATCTGCCCCTCTGCAAGGCCACCACAACATGGTTTCCATTCTTCCCTCCCCAAGATACAAGCTACAAATGCCCATGAACCTTTATTTGGAGACTAAGCAAGCCAGGCAAGGTTCTACAAACAAAGAGACAAGGTTTGGTTGACCCAAACTAAAATAGCATAGATGATACAAGCTCTTGTGGATTTTACTAACCATACAGTGTATATAGAATCATTTAGGTTGGAAGAGACCCTTCGGATTGAGTCCAACCATCAGCCCTACTCTACAAAGTTCTCCCCTACACCATATCCCCCAACACCACATCTAAATGACTCTTAAACACATTCAGGGATGGTGACTCAACCACTTCCCTGGGCAGCCTAATCCAATGTCTGACCACTCCTTCTGTGAAAAATTATTTCCTAATGTTCAACCTAAACCCACCCTGTTGCGGCTTGAAGCCATTCCCTCTTGTTCTATCACTAATTACCCATGAGAAGAGACCATCACCAACTTCTCTACAATGTCCTTTCAAGTAGTTGTAGAGAGTGATGGGGTCTCCCCTCAGCCTCCTCTTCCTCAAATTAAACAGCCCTGGCTCCCTCAATCATTCCTCATAAGATTTATGCCCCAGGCCCAGTATGTATTTAATAGGAGACCGTAACACAGTGCAGTCTGGACAGCTGCCTGAGCATCAGGGGATGACAAGTTGCCCATTTACTGCACAGGTTGGGTTAATGGTGATCTGCACATGATGCAGTCTTTAATTTTTTTTCCCCTCCCAAGATACCATAAAATGGCCATAACCCCTTATTGAGTCTGTGAAGAGGGAGCTTTATCCCAAAATGAGCATTTCAGTCTCACCCCTGGGATCTGATCATGGAAAGCAACCACTTTATTCACTCCAGATTTACCCTCTTGTCATAAGGTACACATTTTTCTTTGTTTCACCTTTTTGTGGTGTTCCAGGAAAGGATGTCTCACAATCCAAGGTTTTTTTTAAAGAGGAATTTGGTTCCTCACACTGCTGCCAGTTACTCTCCAGCATTCACAGAGCCACTACTCTGCCCCAGTGAACTGATAGTAAAAATAAAAATCAAAAAATATTCATAGAAACAGAATAACCAGAAGTGGCCAGCATCAACACAAAAGTGAGGAGTGCCAGGAAATAAAGCAGTTATTTCCAGTACCGCAGACCTAAAGACACTTAGGATATGGATATGGATTTTCAGGGCAAGTCTCTGTTGTCTACAAAGGGGAGAGCCCATCTCCCTACCAATCCTAACAGGAGGACGGGAAAAAATACTTCTTTCCCCTTTGTTGATCAGCTGTAGAAATCTAATGTCTTTGGGGGTCCTAATCATCTCCAGACTCTGGCAGAAATGACCAACTTGGCTCAGCAGTGATTGTGGTCATGATCAAGGAATGGAATGAACAGAAAGACTGTTCCCTCATGCTCCTCTGACTGAATCTTTTGCAGTAGATAAGGCAGCCTGATAGTGCAGGGTCAGGCTCAGGCTCAAATGCTCAGCAGCAAAAATGGAAACATTCCTTATGCGGTAAATAACCAGGTTCTCTGGAGAAAAATATTGTGTGATCGTGTCATTAAGGGCTCTGTAATGATGCATCTGCCTTTGGGGTCAAGTTAAATCTGTATGGACACCCCTCATTATGGCTGCTTCTAATTTCTGAGTGTTTGACTATGCAGATTAAATACTACTCCTACTGTAGGATTTGAGGGTGTTGTATGAATTTATGCCATGAGACAGTGAATAAATGACAGCAGTTTAAAGATCTCATAGAAAAGTAAAAAAGAACAAACTAATCCAAGAAAAGAAAAAACAACAACAGTTGAACACATCAGTCCTGTCTGGATTTGAAGATTAGCTATCTTCATAGCTAATATCAAACAGGAGGAAAGTCCAAGTGCTTACAAGACACTCAGAACTACATCTGAATATTAATTATGAAGCTGACTTAAAAACTGAGATGCTTCTGTAGGGATACTTCTATTGGCTTCTTTGTAGTAATAGTCTGTTTTTTTTTTAGTGATGCTGTGAATGAGCACATTAGTCCTCAGGAAGGCCAGGGATCCTACTTGTACTAGTCAATTAATTGGCTAACCTTTGATGGCTAAACATTGACAAGGCTTGTGGAGCATTTCAGCACTGCTAATCACTGCTGAAGCATTTGAGCATTCACGGCAGGCAACAGGAGGCAATTTTCTCATTGAGTAGTTCCTGGGCTTGGTGAGACATCATCTGCCTTGCTTTCCCTTGCTACACCTCCCTTTTCTCCCCATCAGCATACACAGTGTATTTTTCAGCACAGTGCCTTTCTCTAGGCCCACTGCTGCTGTCTTGCCAGGCCATTAATCACAAATGCATCTAATTGGAATTCTTCTGGGACCCGTTAGCCTTCGTGCCATTACTTTGGCTGCCTGGGAATCGGGGTGGGAGAGAAAGGAGATTTCCTTGCTGTGGCCCTGAGCTGGCAGGCAGAGCCCTGCTCAGGAGAGGGTTTGCTTTCAGTACCTTGATGGGTACATACTTCTGGGAGCAGAACATTTTCAAGAGTCTTGAACTCCCCTGCATCTCCACCACTGTCTTTGAAAATACTGCTAGCTATAAGGACCCCTTGCTAACCTGGAGCACTGAGTCAAAATGTCAGAACGCTTGTGTTCCTGTCTGACTGCCCATGGTTTTGTGGTGTGCTGAGTGGTGATGAGCGGTAATAGTTGCCCCCTGGAGGGCCAGAGCCATGGGTGACTATTGCTATGGGTCTTCCCGGGGTATAATCTCACTCCACTATTTTCACATGGAGTTGCAAATGAAGCATATAGAAGGTCCCACCAGAAAAATGCTTAGGGATCTGTCTACACCTTCTCTGTGAAATGGGAATTGTGCTCCTTTCTTGTCATGGTGAATACAACCATTCCGTGAAAGCAGGCTTTATAATTGTGGTGCTCTAAGGTGACAATTGTTTCATTTACACCCAAGTTATCATTTCCATTGACCTTGCCTGCTCCTTGTATGACCCTCAATATCCTTATAGGCTGTGAAAAGTAAACAGAATTATCTATGCATGGAGACTTTCCTGTCTCCGCTGAGGACAGGCACAGCAAGTGGCAGCAATCCCTACTGCTTTATGTTCCCTTTTATAGCAAGGGTGCTGTGACTCCAAATCATTAGGCACTGTGGAGGAGAGATACAGTAAAAATGACCATACAGCCTCTCTGAGCTGACACAGACGCTAAATCAGTTGGCAGCTACAGCAGGAGAAGGCAGCCGCTGGGGAAAAATCAAGGGTAAATCAGAGCAATCAATCACGCCTGAGTCAGATCTGTGCATATCCTTTTCTGTTCATCTAGACTCTGACAAGCAGGGACATACTAGAGAAGAGCTGCTGCCTCCATTGCTTCCCACAGAAACTTGCAGGCATGGAGAATTCTTTCCGCAGCAGAAAGCACACCGTGTATGTATATGTACAGGGGCGTGCTTTTTGCCTTTTTTTTTTTTTTTTTTTTTTTATTACTTGACAGCACAAAGAAGATGGGTTGCAACCCAAAACCATGGATCATACTTGGAACAACTCCTGAGCTATGGGCAGTATGAGATCACAAAATGAACCTGAAATCTGTGGCTGAGCACCCCCTGAACATTCTGCTGATAATCAAGCTTTTAAAAGCTGCCTGAAAGAGCTGAGCTGAATTCTGTGCTAACTCAAGCTTGTTGAACTACATTTCCCAAGACACTTGTAGGTGGCAAAAATATGGAACACCTGTCAGAGAATGCATCTTCTCCAGGAAGAAAATTTTTTTCCAGATGTAGAAGATATGCAGAGCTCTGTGTGACTCACAGGATGAGTGAGTAGGCAAGTAGGGGAGAAGAGCTCTGCTCTAGCAGATAAAACTGCATTTCTTCTTAAATAGAACAATTTTGTGATGGAATCACTGAAAAACAAGCTCTTCAATCCCACTTTTTCTCCTCTTGGAATAGAATTACTTTTCAAATAATTACATGCTTTTTACTGTAGCCTGGGTTTATGAAATGCCTCCTATTTCATCAGACACATCCCTTGGCTGATTTATTGAAAACAATAATTTATTATTCTACCCTTTCATTCAGCTGTATTCCATTGAGAGCTTGTGCATTCCAGAATCGTGTTTGAGTTTTCATGGTCAGGTTCATCGCATGGTTGACAGCGTGTCAGAACTCAGCCCTCTGGCCTGGCTGCTCTCCAAGTGTGTTAGTGTCTCTGGCTGCCCTCTCTTCTCAGGGACAGCCCACAGAAAGCTTAGGTTGCGAAGCTGGATGGACTCTCTGCTTCCCTCATCCTTTGTCTGTCTCAACAAGGGTCTCTGGCACTGAAGAAACAGAGATAAGGCCAGTGTCTAAGGGCTTTATGGTCTGAGCAGATATTAGCACTTGGACTTCTTGAAAATTTCCAGATTAACTACTTTTCAGTGGAAAATTGCTTTTTGAGTTCATGAGCATGTTTGTGGAATGTCTCTGCTTCCCATAGATAGGTCATCTTTTGCTCAAAAAGGGAAAGTCCCAAACTCAAAATAAATTCAATTTGGAAACTCTGTTCCTGTAAAACACTTTGACCTGGGGTTGCCGTGTCACATGTCTTTCCCTATTGAGCTGCTCCTTGGACCACGGACAGGAAAAATCTGCTGGGTCCCCAGGGCCCCTTCTGGTTACATCAGCACCCCCTTTGCATAATCCACCTTCCAATTAGTTTGGTTTCTTGCCTTTACTCCTCCATCCAAAAAGTTAATCTAGAACTATGTGAGGTTTTAAATATTTTTATTTCCACACTAAAATTATTCGCTAGCCAAATATGCCCGTCTGATTTCTTGCTAATGCTGTTGTGTACTTTAGAGCTCTTTCCTCTCTTTCCTGTTTACCCCTCTTTGTGGCAATAAGCAATCTTATTTGTTTTCAGTCTGCATTTTGCAACATAAAAGTGAATTTTCTCCTCCCTGTTTCATCCTGCTAGTTCTTTTCTTCCCATTGTCTTTATTTAAATTAATATTTCACAAAGCAGGACTGAACACATTACTGCAGATGAGTTTATGCCTGTGCCTAAAACAGCAGAATTGATATTTCTTTGAGCTGGCTGGAAACACATCATGAATCCTAGGATTTTCACCAGGGTTCATTATTATACTGCAGTCAAAGTAGGTCTTGGACTTCAAGCGAAAGCAAAAGATAGGAGCAGGAATCATCTAACCAAAACGTCCTTGTGACACGGTGGAGGAATTTCAGAGTTCATATAATTAATTTTCACCCAAAATGGCATATGCAAACATTTTATCCCCTAAAAAACAACATTTTTTCTGAAGAAAACTCCCTGACCAACGCTGCTAAGCTCCAGCTCTTTCCTTAGTACCAGTTTTCAGGGCAGTGAACAAGCCCAGTAAAGGCTGTAAAACCTGGACAAAATCGATTTGCAAAACTTGCCTCTAGTGTGGCTCTGAGTTTTGGTTGGCTTCAAGATGTATGGTTTCCAACCAGAACAGATAAGCAATAGTTTTGTTGCAGTTACTTTTTCAAGGTGATTTGAATGGGTTTCAGCTGAGATGTTGACTTTTATATACTAAATCAACTTGTCAAATATCTTTCATTCTCAAAGTGCTTGTTTTACACACTTGATAAATGCCCAATAAATTAAAGAATAACTAAAAATAACTCAGAGTAACAGTGACCAACACAACTTCTGATAGACCAGAGATTCTTAAGCCAGGTCAGACTTAATGCAAGCGTATGTTTGCACCATGGAGCCTAAGTATTAATTCCCTGTTGCATGATTTTCATCTCTAGCACCCAAATCCTGGCTTGTGGGCTTCTCTGCTCGTATGAATTAATGGACAGGATCCTTTAGCAGTATCAGATCTGACTCTCTGCATTCTGACTTTCAGTGACTTTTTTTTTGCTTTTTATACAAACCTGTCTTTTTGAGACAACAGCAAAAAATATTGAAGGAGTGGGAGTTTTATTTAGGCCAAGCCCATACATTAATCTCCTATTGATTGTGCTTGGCTTCACCCTGCAGTAAGGGATGTGTGCTCTCTGCTGGGCCTTTGGTTTGCCTTTATCATTCACAGCCTCTTCTGAGGCAGCATCAGCTAATAATGCACCTTTTGCAGTGTTCAAAGTCAGTAAGAAAAAAGTTTTCTGACAAAAAAAAAAAAAAAATTAGAAGCTTATAGCTGTAGTCCACTCTGGGTAAGATTTCACAGCATTTTGAGTTGAGAGACATTTGCAAGTGCTTTTTTATTCCTCAGTTACACTTGAAAGATTGGGTGAATGACTGTAATTTGCCAGCTGATGCCTTTGAGGCTACCAAGTTCACTTGCAACAGTCAGGACAAAGGTCTGTGTTTTGCGGCTCCACTTCCCTCATTGCAAAATCCTCAGCAAACAAACTGAATAGTTTTGGTAGATTTTGAGGGGGAGGTTGAGCATTAGCCATGTCAGCAAAATCATGCAAATCTCCAGGGATGCTGGGGAGTAGTTTCTTTAAAGACAGAGACTGAGGGCTCCCCAAGTGTAAAAGAGGGTTTTCACATTTGTAGTGCAGAGTGGTAATGAAAACCAGAAAGTTGCTGAGGAAGAGAAAATCCTGACTGCTGAGAGTAGCTAGCTCTGCTGCCTTGTGTTGATTTTGCCGCCAGCCATCTCCTGGGCAGGCAGCAGTAGGGACATAACTGTCAGCTTTGCCTGAGAATGGGATGTGATATTAAGCCCATGCACATAACAGATGGAATTTCCAGACAAAAAAAAATTATCCTGGTCTGCTGCATGTAGCCTGGTCACTGAAGGATGAATATTTTTAATATGAAATATTGAAGGTAATTCCCTTTCTAAAACGTGATGGCAAAAAAAAAATCCATTTCTTGTCCTCCCATTTTTAATTCTCTTCCATCCTTCACCTCCCTGAGGAATCCAGGAAACTTTGCTTCATAACAGGAAAAGCCTCCTTACCTGGAAGGACTGGTGTTCTCAAAATAGCTGCAACTCAACCACATAGGGTTGCGTTGCAACCTTTTTACAAAGTCCAGCCCAGTTTCAAGAGTTCAGATTCTCTTTTCAGTTGACATATGTCTAAATCTTTGCCTCTGTCTAAAACTACCTTGTTACCATGTGTGAGCTGAGCTCACAAAGCGTTGCTCAGCTCACAGCTGGATTCTAGTGGGGTCTCCGTCCCTCTAAACCATGGCTACTGGCCTGCACTGGGCATGGAGGTGTTGCCAGACACAAAGGCTGGATTATGTTGGTTTTCTAGCTCAGGAAATACAGGCTGAAACTTCTGAGGGTCTTGGAATAGGGTAGATATCCTGTTAATATCATGTCTCAAAAAAGCGTGTCTCAACCGCAGCACAAGCTGCTCTTTTTGCCGCCTGAGAATTCTACATATTCTTAAGCTGCTCCAGTCCTGCCGGCTGCTGCCTGGATCTGCCTGGCTCTAAAAGCACTAAAAGCATGTACACTGAAGGCCAAAGATAGTTTTTAGGACTGTGTCATTGACTGTGGGATAGGGCAGCAATGCCATTTTCTCTTCTTGAATAGCTGTTGATCTTTAGTAGTCTAATTGCTAAGGTTGACTCACAACCTGAGGCAAGGGCTGAGATGGGGAGAGAAAAAGGAGACAAAGATTGTTTACCTGTTACCAAAGCTTGTTATTGTTTTCACAGGGTTCCCAATGAAGTAGTATTATTCTGCTGTAGGCTTGCTACATTGAGTTAGATATTAGGAAAAATTTCTTCACTGAAGGAAGCACTGGAACAGGCTGCCCAGGGAAGTGGTTGTGTCATCATCCCTGGAGGTATTCAAAAGATGGGTAGATGTGGTGCTGAGAGACACAGTTTAGACACTGGACTTGGCAGTGTTAATGGTTGGGATTGGATCTTAGATGCCTTTAAATGGTTGAATCTTAAATGTCCTTTCCAAACTCTTCTATTATATTCTAAATTTCAGCACTCTGACCTTCCCATGCCTCCATATTTCAACTGTTCCCTTCGCTTCCGAGCTCTCAATAAAATGTCCCAGAAGCTGATGTTGGGTAAAACGTACAACTTTCTGTATTGTTTGTGACACAACATACTGCACTTCCCTGCTTTGCATCAGTGTGACCACATACATCACCCACCATAAGCACTAACCACTCTGAAATACGTCTGTCTCGGTCATGAAACAGCCCATGCAGTGGGAGTGTTAAAATGTGTATGCTCAAAGTGAGACACACACAACCAGTGAGTGTATCCAGATTGCCATGGCAATGGTGTGCCAAAGGCACTGCAGGCAATGCTTGGCTGGTCTCTTGGTTGGTTTTGTAGCCACAAAGATTTTTTCCTTCCGAAACTGATAGGTACACTTATAGATCTGTCAGACAAATCAGACTTGGGAAAAAATAAAAGGAAAGAATTTTGGCATCACCAAGGACAGAAAATACTTTCCTAAAAGCTAAAGACAAAAAAAAAATAAAATAAAACAAGGGTATAACCAAATAAGTAGTCTACCTCCAAAATACTACTTCACACTTTTGGTGTACTTTGAAACTGTAACATCATGTTATCATCTGTCAGTTCTTGCTATAGCCTCTAGTAACTAGAAACTGGCTTGAGAGAAGCAGTGTGTACACAAACTTCATAAAAAGGTTATCTGTACAGCCTCAGCATGCAAACCCTGGTCAAGAAGGCTTTGCTATGCAAACATAAGATTAGTCTCTCAAGAAAATGCCTTCTGCAAACAAGGACCTGTTCCCTGTTCTGATCCTCACAGCAGCCTACGCCTCTTCAATCCTGTTTTACTTATAGCCCTAATCCAAAATTTACCAGCAGTCCATGAAATTAATGGACTTCAGCTCAGGTTTCCCCTGGTAAGACAGGGCTTAAAAGAAGATCTTGCTCCTAAAGTACAGCAAGCAGATTTCCTAAACTGGTTGGCACAGTGCTCAAATGGAGACATTTTTCACACCAAGACAAAGCAAGTCTTTGGAATGCAATTTTGGTAAGATTTTAGAAACTAGGACAGTTGTTTTATTCCTTTTGATCAGGACCAGATTTTCCTTGGGCCCCTCTTATTGATGTGGCAGGATAACTCCAGGCGGGGGACCTGATGTGAGATTAGAAAACTGTATGAGAGCGGTTACTGAGCCAAAAGAATATGCCCTATGAATCCCTGCTGGTTGGTTGCGAAACCATGGCTACCTTAGGCCGCAAAGTAAAATTTTCTTCTGCTGCCTTGCAACCAATCTCTTTTGCCACAAGATGGGGATGTAAGCCCGAGTTTAGACTAGCTATGAGCCGGCTTCTTGCCCTGCAGGAATGAGTCTCCTCAGGTGATCCTTGCCCACCCAGGGTCCTTGTTTTCTTGCTATTATTTGAAGCATGCATACTGGTGAGATATATTAGTTCATTAATAATAGCTGGTGGTCTGCTTTGCTCTTATTGGAGGGGTGTGTGAGGTGAGTTGAAAACAATTTTGGGTTTTTTGTTGAAATAAAAGTGCCTCCATGATCTAGTTGGCCGTAAACTATTGCAACTTGCAACTCCACGTCAAATTTTAAATCATTTCAGCAATAGCAAGAGGCAAACCTTATTCTAAAAATACCTGTGTGAATTTATGTCACTAAGTAGAGATTAGTGAGCTAATGACTAGTCAGCTAAGACCTGACTGTTGATTTAGTCAACTAAATCAATTCTGAACTTATATAAGCTGTTTTATTTTCTGTTTTCAACTTCAGGAGTCATCAAATACCCACGAAAGTTCCACCCGGTGGGCCAACAGAAGAAATCTAGGCTAAGTGGTGGCTGGGGCAGGCCCTTGCCCTGCAGGACTGATGTTTAACTGGAAGTGGTTGGCAGCTTGGCTGATATGAGTAATAGGCTCCACCTCATAGCATAGCAATGGGCAGCCCCTGAAACGGTTGGGTAGAAAAACATCATGTGATCTGTACATTTATTTTCTTTATGTTTCTGTAGTAAAGCCTTTGTTTGTTTCTAAGCTAAGGGAAAGTATTTGGCATACTCAACCATTCATTTAGCCAGCATTTTCTTAGGCCTAATCACTACTTGCACACATACAAGGGGTTGAAAAGGACCTGAGCACCCCAAATTCCGTCTTGCATTATCCACGCTATGGGATAATACATCCTCCTATCACAAGTTTGGGACCACTGGTATCTTTTTTCATAGCACTAATCACTTTCATGGGTCTAGCTCCAGGATGTAGGTGCTCTACAGAGATCAAACACTTTGACAAAATTTATGTTTACAGTTATCTGGGGGTCAAGGAAAGCAAAGAAGGAGAGGAAGAAAATAAAACTTCAAGTACCACATGCCATAAACCTTAAATCTTCCCTCCTCCTCCCCCCACCCCCCTCAAAAATAAAGGCTATACCAAAATATATGTACTGGGCACTCTTAATTGTCTACCAACAATCAAAAATCATTTCTTTATAAAGCCTTCTCTTATTTATCACCACTGTTATTTCTATGCAATCCTTTACAGTGCTGTTTATGTAATGAAATACTCATCATTCAGAGTACGTCCAGAGAAGTCACATGTAGTAATGAGTGCCTCCAACAAATACTGACTTTTTCTAAAGGAAATTTTCTATCAAAGTGGGATGTTGAGCAGCAAAATGACATTATTCAGTCTTGATTAAACTGTAAATTGTGTTTCAAAAACAAGAATTGCTTTTTTTTACTTTATGATCATAACTTTCATATAGGATTTTTCCTTCTTACATCCTTCCTGGCTTGACAGGCAAAGGTGCTGTGAAGACATTCAAACTTTATTCTACCACTTCTGCAGGGTTTACATTAGAAAAGAGCCACATTAACAAAGACCTAGCCCATCTTTCAGTGAAAGAGCTCTCAAAAATGCTATTTTTCGTTTTCTGTCCTCCATGTACACCCTGGTGGCTTTTTGGTGCTTCTCTATTTGAACGATGCAATGAAGTGAAAATGAGCTGTTTTCTAGTCCCCTTCACTTTCTGGTTTTCATGCAGAAGTACAAGGTAGCAATGTATTTGTTTGCAAAAGCAAGCAAAATAAAAGACATTTACATTCAGTTTAGATATTTACGACCTTTAATCTGTTTATGAGAACAAACTCCTGGGGAAAGTCTTTTGACTACTTCTAACTCCAAAACCCAGACTATTTTGGTCTAATGTTACTGAAGAGCAGGAATGGTCATTAACGACCAAAGATAGTGGAAAGCCAGTCAGATTGGAGCTGCTGGGGGGAGAAGGCAGCATTTTGTTTGTTTATTTATATATACTTATTTTGTGTCCTTGAGCACTAGCACCCAGGGGAATGGGATGCTGCTAGCCCTGGCTGCTGGCCAGCTGAGCCCAAGAGCCAGCACCATCACCAGCCTCTGTGCATCCTTATTTGTAAGGCAGGCGCTGGCTGTGTTACGGAGGAGAGAAATCCCCAGGAGCAGTGGGCTGTCAGGCAGCTTGCACGGCATTTGGGCAGAAATTGTGTAAAACACTGTGCTTTTAGTCTCCCACAAGCGCTTAACAACCGCTGTGATTTTTAGTATGACTTGACTGGGGCATAGTGAGCGATTTGCCCCAGCAAAAGTTAATTGCTGTGATACAGTTTTGGTTTGGGGTGGGGGGTGACATTTCCGTGTTGTGCTACAAGCTGGGAGCTGGGATGGCACCAGCAGCTGGGATGGCACCTGCAGCTGGTACTCTGTTGCTACTTTAAAAATCCAGCTTTCCCTGGATCATAACAATTTATCATGCAGTCCTGAAATGGCACTGTTTCTCTGCACGGCAAAATTACTTAGATCACCAAATCCTGAAATGTCAAACAGTTTTGCATGGACATGTTTAAGTTCATAATTAGGTAAGCCTGAAGAAGCCTAGTATTACTTTAAATAATTTTGTAATTAATATGACCGCCTCTATCTCATTGATCCAGTAGGTTGGTAAACCTGCTGCTTAAGTATACATTAATTTTGTACTTAGCTATTTGATAGCTATTTGGTTTTCCTTGGTTCCTTGTCCTTATAGTTAGCTTTTTTACTGAGCCAAACCAGTTCAGTAATGCTTCAATACTTTACATAGATTTCTTGATTGAAGTAAATCACATGCTTTATTTATTTATAGAAAAGGTGTCTTGTTATTGCTTTTTGGATGAGAAGTTCCAGTTAGTTACACAAGGGCAGAGAAATCTCTCAGCCAGATGTGTTGGCCTGGCAACTTGTCTCCTGCACTCACCTGCAGCTGCCAGGTCCTACACCATGCTGGTCACTGAAGTGTGACCCACGTTCAGTTGGACTGGCCTTTTCAGGATTGCCTTGGAAGGTCACGGCAAGTGTCCTGCAGCTGGCTACTTGAAGATAAACAAGTAATGTTCAAACATGCCAGAGCTAGCAGTTGGTATTACTTTCACAGCAGCCGGCTTTTTTGTGGGCTGTTGTGAAATGAGAGCTGAATTCTGATGTCATAGTGGAAATGATGAATAATAATCAGGTTAAAGCAACATACTGCATAGCAGAGATAATGGGATTATTCACAGAAGTGGCGTGAGGAAGTTCCTTTGAACTTCTAACACTACCCCGAGCTGTTCTTCCCCTCTGGGAATGTTGTTTCAACGTCTGGGGTTAAATGACTTATTTGTAAACAAGTGAAGGAGGATAAAAAACACCTTTTTTTTTTTTTTAACTTTCTTGATTCATTGCATGACTTTATTAGCCTGCCCTTTGCAGAGTTTCTATATTAACTTTTAGCTGTAATGTGAAGTTAGAGAGTAGATGATAGAAGTGTGTATCTCAGCCAGAGAAAATATTCTGTTGCCCCCTCCCCCCCCCCTTAAAAAATAGGCCTGTTAAAAATCCATCAAGCACTCCTTGCAAACAGATGATAACAGTGTAGCTGAGAACTATAGGAAACAACTGTGTGGCCAGGTGTGATATGTCATAAAAGCTAGTGATACTCAATTTGTGGGTCTCACAGGCATCAACCATTCACAATGCTATTACTCTGATTTGAGCTCTCATGGCTCCAGGCATTCTTATGACAAGTTGCATAAATGTTCATCCTGCAGTTGTGCTGCCCATGCAGTAGAAAATTCCTCAGTAGAAAAGGGAAGAGACAACAGTTGGAATACAAAACCTTAGCCAGAGACCATGAAATAGCATAATAGGGGTGCTATTCAAAGGTGTGCTTTTTTTGTTCTTTTTGGAGGTTTTTTTCCTCTGTGATAGGTGTGACTGCTTCTGCTTTTTTTGTTTTCTGAGCATTTTTCTGAATTGCTTACAGGAAAACAGTGAAGGTTTCCTGAGCAGGGCACAATGAACAGTCAATAGCACAGCACATCATGGCTGACTTCTGTGGTTCCAGAAGGATGTGCTGGTGTCCCCCATTCATCACACCTTTCCTTTGAACAAGTCATCCTGAAGAGTGATGGTTCAGTGAAGTGAGAGGAGGAAGATCAGAATACAAAGAACTATGTCTCTGTGGGAAGGGTGGAAGCTGCAGGAAGGAATGCACTTACTTCTAGGCTGAGGTTAAGAAAAAGTTCAGGTAAATCATACTCTGCCCTGCACAGGGCAAGCTGGCCCTGTGGTGTGCTGATGAGGAAAAGTTAGGACGGGACAAAGGCACTGAGTAAGTTTCAATCTGGTTTCCATTCTTCTGCCAGACAGAGATGAGTGTCCTGGCCATCAGATCTCTCAAGACTTTAAATATAGAAGTGTCTTTATTAACTCAGACAAATGTAACCAGCATCTCACAGCCCAAAGCGCTCCAAGGACTTAGCAGAAGTCTGACTATCATGGCCCTGAAAAACAGCTGTGGCAGAAAAATACTGTACTGCAGCCAGAATACTGGCTCCAAGGCTGCTTGTCTTCTGGTTTTGCTTTTTATAGAATGAGAACGTACCTGCTGCCTCTCAGCACACATTTACAAAAGCCTGAATGCTGTAACTGCTGTTAACTGTGGGTTCATGCCTGAACTCTTCACCTCCAGGGAGCTGCAGTTTCTCATTGTTCACTCTCGGGATTACACTTTGAAGCATGCCATTGGGTTTTACTGTGAAGCTGCAATTAGGACTAAGAAGGAGAATGCTGTGTGTGATTTATGTGAAAAGCATGCTAGAGGCTTACAGTAAAGAGGGGATTGAGGAGGAGGATGTTACATCAGCTCATTTTGAGAGTCTCACAGTGGACTTAAAAGGAAACACTAACACCATAGTTTAACTTTCTGTTGTGAACTTGCAAACTGGTAATCGTTTTGGGTTAGACAGGCTTAGAAAGGAAAACAGAAACTGAGTATGAAGGAGATTCAAAATTCAGTACTTGATATAAAATAAATTGTGAATGAAAACTCAAATCTGCAGGTAGCATTTTCCCTCCCTGACAGAGAGCTTGAAAAAAATGTTCTGCTTCCTCCCTTTTTCTCTTCTTGGGCAGACTTTCTTCTGTGCTTGTTCCAGAGGCAGGTATTTCTGAGCAGCACATTCCAAAGACCTTCTCTTTGACCCCAAACTAAGGTCCTACTGAGCAATGCTTGCACCTGAGCAGATACAGAAATAAACGTGTGTGCATGTACTCTTCTTCCATAAGAAAGGGTCAAACATTTGAAACCCCATGACCCCTCAGTGCCATTTTGAAATGTGCTTTAAATTTCTCGGACAAGAGCGGGAGCAGGGCACTGGGGGAATTAATTCCTCTTCCCACTACTGCCACGAGGGTGACTGCTGGCAGTCACGGGCTGTAGGGGGTGTGCACTCCCCCTGCCCCTTTTCACTTCATCTTCTCTCATATTTCACCAACGTAGCCCTAGATGGAAAATTCTAGGGGAGTTACTTCTACATTCTGGCCGAGGGCTGCACTGTGTGCTGCTTGGCTGGGGCCTGGCACATCCAGCGGTGCCCGCGGAGGCTTCCTTGGCAGAGGGCTGTGTTTTCGGCCGGCTGACTTGACTCCTTGCCGGCTCTGTGTTAACCTTTAAGTGTACGAGAGGGAAAGAGGCGCAGGGTTTTCACCACTCCGAGCCCCTGGCCACCTTCAGTTGGCTGGAAGCGGCTTTGGCATTGCTGCTTTCAGCGTTGGTCCTTTTCCGACTGAGCCCAGGCCCTCACACAGGCGGGCTGTTCCCACTCGGCAGCTACCTGGCCTGGGGGTGATGGAGAGATGGGGGTCGCCCGGGCCTGTCCCTCGCCCGCCATGACCCGGGGAGACTTGGAGAAGATTTCCCCCCGCCTTCGCCGAGCCCTCCCTGCAGCTCCCGCGGGAGGGGCAGGGGGCAGGCCCCTGCTCCCCCCGCAGGCCTTGGGGCGGGCCGGCGGAGCGNCGGCTGCCACCTTCCCTCCCGCCCCGCGCCGGGGTCTCCTGCCGAGAGGGGGGCTGAAGAGGGCGGCCTGGGCCCGGTGCCTTCTCCTCGTCCGGAGCGCTCCCCTTCTCCCCCTTCAGCAGCTGCCGCGCCTTGGGTGAAGGTGGAGGTTAATAAAGGGGATTCCAGGCTTTCGGGCTTGGTTTTTCTCCTTTCCCTTTTTTTTAAGCTAGCCAGCAACTGCCCTGCAAGGTTCTCTCTGTTAAGGTTGTTGGATGAGCTGAAAAGGTGCCTCCCTGTGGTATATAAATAGCTTTTCTCAACTCCAGGCATGTCGTCTGGGCGGCACTTCCATGCGATGTTGTGCAGAGATGATTAAGTTGCTTTTTCCAGTCTTGGTCAGTAACAGTTGCGTTCGTGTTTGAAGAAAGTTTCCCTGTGTGAAATCAGCTCTTCCATCTATAAGATTGTATAACATTGAATTCTTTGTTTCAGAGTTGTTCTGAGGAAGTGATTTCATTTTTCAGTTAGATGTATATTTTGGATAGCTACGCCTAATTTTTCTTCGTTCTAGTTAAGGCATCCTCTCCAGATCCTGAAACAAGCTCAGAAATTTCCTCTGCTGTTTCCATGGACATGGGAAATGGCCTTCGGTTCTGTTGCAAATTTAAATCGTGAGTTTCTCTAAGTAAATCCCGTTCCCTGACGCAGGCTTTCAAATATTGAAATTGAAACAGGCTGGAAACCTGTAACAGAGCAAGATTGTGAGGCCTTAATTGGAAAAGCTCTTCTGAGCATCACAGCTGCTCGAAAACTTCTCAAAGGATTTTTACTGTCTTCTAAATTTAACCTAGGTTACATGATTTGTGCCTTGGCATGTCTGCCTGGAGTAAAAACTATATATTTTTCAGGTAATCCTGAGTGGGAACATCTCTTTTAAAAAGTGATGTCATGTTTTAATATCAGTCAAATTTTAGATCAAACACTGATGTATGTACTGCTTATCACAATTATTTATAAAGCGGTCACAATAATGCTGCTTTTATTTATACATTTGCAATTCTGTTTCACAAATACTAAAGCACATTTATGACATTTATACAAGCAACATCTTTCATAAAGATCAGATAAATTTTCCATAGCACCTAGAACTAGGTGTGTTTAATGGGAAAACCACAGCAAACGATCTCAGATCATTTTATATCTGAAAGGACACATGTGCTCCAGATAGCTGTGTTTAATGGGAAAACCACAGCAAACGATCTCAGATCATTTTATATCTGAAAGGACAGTCATGCTTAATAGCAGCACTGAAGCAGGTGTTAATGTTTCTTACAAACTGCAGTGAAAATACTGTCTTAGAAATGAATATATTTCAAGAGTTCAAAATAAGAGGTGTGCCTTGCTAAAATCTGTCGTAACATAGTCAAGCACCAAGACCTAGGCAAGAGTCTGAGCACCTCTTCCCGTTACTGTACAATACTCTCTGTGTGTAAGGCTTCTACTACCTGTTTGTTAATAACATGCAATAGGAGTAAGTTCATTTTTAAGCATCACAGGAGTGGTGGACTTCTTAAACAATTGAATGAACTTCATGTCAGCAGTTGCTCCCAGTTCCTGCAGTGTGATGTCAGAAACATGAGGAAATTCACAAATAAACCCCGGGGTTTTTTAACTGAAGTTTGCTGAGTTGTGCTGTGCTTTTCCATATTTGTGAAATAATGCTTATGTGTGCGTGGTAGGTGATGCTGCTGCCCTGCTTTCTTGAGCTCTTTCCAAACCTGTGACTCTGTATGCTGGTTCAGATTGCCACCTGTTACTGATCCTATGAATTAATCCTGTGTTATGTTATTCCCTTACGTTTTATTGGCTATGCTCTTGTGTTTTCTCTGTCAACTCAAAACCTCCAAGAATGTTGTTCCTCCAGAAGAACTTATGGGATGTATGCCATTAAGGGTTTATTGCAGAGTGTTTTTTCCACTCCCTGTGTTATATGTGATTAGATTACACAGAAAATTGGTTCTGTTTTACCTCAAACTAGGATATTTTCTAACCCTAAAACCTCGGTAATTAAATTTTAGACTTAGCAGCTACTAAGCATAACATAAAATCTTTCCTAAGGATCCATCTCACCTGACAGTGGCCAAAATGAATTTCTAGGGAACAGCATCTTTAAGAAGGGTGCAGTGAACATGCCCCAGAGTACTCTTCCAGGCTCAGATGGCATCCTGGTGACAACCTGAGGTAATGGTGGGCTGTTGGGACTTTTCCTGTTAGTGTTTGTCCAGTTACTTTTGTAACCCATTTGAACTGCTTGAGTTACAAAAGCAATCTCCTGTGAGTCCCAATTACTTGTAACAAGTTTCCATACAAAAGTGTGTCTTTCTCCTGTAACTACAGGTCAGTTACACTCTTTCCCTGTTACTCACAGTTTTTTCTCTGTTCGTTTATATGCTCCTGCTTCACAGAGATTTTCCTATGGATTAAAAGGAAGTAGGACCAAAACCTTATTCTGGAGTGTAAAAGCCACTTTTGATAGATGTCCTTTTGTTGTAGCTATTTCTGCAGCAAACGTGACTAACATACATTTTTCCCTCTGCTCCTTTAAGCAAGGCAAATCGACTGTGAGATTGAAGGAGGACATGAAAAAGATAGCTGCGCTTCCACTGAACAAGCAGAGGGACACAACCCATCCAAAGGTGTTTGGTGTGAGTCTTCTAGAGCTCCAGCAGCAGGGACTGAGCAAGAACGGCATCCCAATAGTTGTGTGGAATATAGTCGAGTACCTTACCCAGCATGGTAAGCTTGATGGAGTCACTTTTGCTTTGTAGCACTCATTGTGTTATACTTTTTGTGGTACAAAGTGGCTGGATAAGGTTGTGGCACTAACCACATGCAAAGAATATTAGTGTATGTGGTTTACTTCTTTTTTTTCTTCTGCCTTGATGCTAAACTTAAAATTTAATGGGATGCTTATAGAGGTAAACTACAGTGTTATGAAGCAGCATACTCTTATAAATAAGCTGTTCAGTTATAAATTGAATGTATTTAATTTTTAAAGGTTTGTGTCAATTTTTAGCTGAAAAAAAAAAAAAAAGAAAAGTCTGTAACACTTCCTGATGGTGAGAAGGCATAGATATCCATATAGAGATATTCACACGCACACACCCGTTCCATCAGGGTACATGAATAGAAATACATGTTCTTACAGGTTTCCAGATAGATTCCAGTTATTATTAATCCCCTCAAGGCAATAGATGTCCAGTTCTTAGCTTCGTTTTGCATTCATTTATAGGACTTTAGTTGCTGTTGTTGAAATGCATCTCTTTGTAGAAATCTAGAGCACCATTTACCACTGGGTCAAAAAACTGGCTGGAGTTCTGGGTCCAAAGATGGTGAATGGAATTAAATCCAGTTAGCGGCCAGTCACACATGGTGTTCCCCAGGGCTCAGTATTGGGACTAATTCTATTTAATATATTTATCAATGATTTAGACAAGGGGATTGAGCACACCCTCAATAAGTCTGCAGAGGACACCAAGTTGGGCAGGAATGTTGACCTGCTTCAGTGTAAGAAGGTTCTACAGAGGGATCTGGACAGGGCAGATTGATGGGCCAAGGCCCATGGTAAGAGGTTTGACAAGGCCAAGTGCTGGGTCTTGTACTTGGGTCACAACAACCCCATTCAGTCCTACAGGCTTGGGGAAGAGTGACTGGAGAGCTCTGCCTGGTGGAAAAGGACCTGGGGGTGTTGGTCAACAGATGGATGAATATGAGCCAGCAATGTGCCCATGTGGCCAAGAAGGCCAACATCATCCTGGACTGTATCAGGAATAGCGTGGCCAGCAGGACTAGGGAAGTTATAGTCTCCTTGTACTCAGTACTGGTGAGGCCACACCTCAAATACTGTATCTACTTTGGGGCTCCTCACTACAAGAAAGACATTGAGGTGCTGCAGTATGTCCAAAGAAGGGCAATAAAGCTGGTGAAGGGTCTAGAGCACAAGTCTTATGAGGAACTTATGAGTTCCCTCAGTTCTAGCTGAGGGAACAGGGGTTGTTTAGCCTGCAGAAAGGAGGTTGTAGCAAGATGGGGGTTGGTCTAGTCCCAAATAACAAGTGATAGGACAGGAAGAACTGACCTCAACTTGTGCCAGGAGAGGTTTAGATATTAGGAAAAAAAATCATTACAAAAACGGTTGACGAGCACTGTAACAGGCTGCCCAGGGAAGTGCTTGAGTCACCATCCTCAGAGGTATTTAAAAGATGTAGATGTGATGCTTAGGGATGTGGTTTAGCGGTGGACCTGGTAGCGTTAGGTTAATGGTTGGACTCAATCTTAGAAGTCTTTTCCAACCTAAACGATTCTATGATTCGTGCATGGGTGTATCCTCTGGCAGCTTTTCAGCAACGGAAAAGATTTTGGGGGGGTAATTTCATTTTGTGATAAGTTTCCTCTGGTTTTACCCCAAGGTTTTTCTTTTAGCTACTCAGTTATGATAATGCAATTCCAGAGCCTTAGATTCCATGTCTATATCTTGATAGACCCTCAGAAACTGATAGATGCAAACATGGGTTGAAAGTTAGCTCCTTGGATTAAAGTACATTGCAAATTAAAAATACAATCCTACCTTTACATATCAGCATTTTGCTTGATCGACTTTGACCTGCTTTAAAGTGGTCTGCTAGAACACTGAAAGAGCAAGAATGGAAAAAAATTTTGCATCATTTAGGTTTAATCAAAACCAGAAGCTGACAAACACTCTTGACTGCAAGTTTTGGGCTGTGCTCTGTGTTCCATAAAAAGACCTGATTCCCAGGCAACTGTTTCCCAAATATGAACTAAACAAGCCAAGTCCTCTAGTCTGCAGCAAGAACTGTACTTCTGAATGCCAAGGTGATTATCCAACCCCAATAAAGATAGAATTCATTCTCTTTCTGAAAAGTGTGAGCAAGATCTCAAAGATGCCCTTCCACGTGGGAAGTTCTTGAAATGGGTTCTCTGTGCCTGCTTAATGTTTTGGGGTTTTTTGGTTTTTGGTTTTTTTGTGAATTAGTGATGAAGTTAACTGCAAAGACATTTTTAACAGAGGCCCAGGTATGAATTCAACTACATGGAGGCAGAGTGTTCCCTGAATCATGTTTACTATTTGTCAATGTTGTCTTAGAACTCCTATTCTGAGAAGATGTTGTAGGGCTTTTTAAAGGCAGACCATTTCAGACCCTCTTCTAGTTCATGAGGGACTGACTACCCATTTGTAAAAGCTCTTCTGACTGTTGGGCAGCTACATCCTTGAACTAAGTTTGCATTAAGCTGCCTATTTCAAAATTTATAGGTAAAGAAAACTACTAGTATTTTTTTAGTAGTACTGATTACTGCTACCAGTCTGTTTTAGCCTCTCTTTATTTATTATTTATAAATGACTGAAGAACAAAAGAAGTTCTGTCTTTCTGGTGATTGTGTCCATTGCTCACTTAGTGCTGTGGCAATGAAAATCATTATGGAGATGTGGTGTTTGCTGTTGCCCCCAAGATGGCAGTACAGCATGTCGCATGAGAATAAGCAGTATCTTAGATTAGTCAAGTAAAATGCTTGGGTGCTTGTGCTTTTGTTTTTTGGTTTGTTTTTTTTTCCTTACTAGAGAATTTTGTCTTCTGTCCAATAAAGGAGGTTATTTCTCTGAGGTTACAAACTCTGCTGCATCAGTAGTGATTGCGTGGACTGGAAGCATTCTGTCAGGCTGCTTCTGAACTGAAGGAAACCATACATATTTTGATCCTTTCAGTGTTATGCTTATGAAGACAAATAAGCAGGTCTGTACTCACAGTATTAGAAAAAGCAGAATTTTTGAGGTGAAAGTGTTGTAGAGGTAAATTAACAATGAGTTCAGCTGTAGCACTTGTTTTACTGAAGGTTTTGTACCTTCGTGCACGCCTAGAAAGTTGTGTTTGACCACAGTGGGATTCATCTGGCTTCCTCCATTGAAGACTTCTTTCTGCATCTCCTTTATGGGGCATGGGGTGCCTGGCCTGAAGTGATTAAAACCTTTTCTTTTTCATTGTGAAATACTTTGAGCTTCATGTTGTCCAAAAGATATATTTGCTCACCAAGATTTTCTGCTACTGTAAAGTTGCAGTGCTCATTATGGAGTTACTGCTGCAGTCAGCGCACATTCAGACATTTTTGCTTCCCGATGGTCACAGGGAAGAAGCTGTTACCCTACAGTGTGAAGCTGGAAGTAGTCACATGTGTGAATTTGGCAGACCATTTCAGAGTCCTGCTGAAGGTAATGGGCTACTTGCAAAAGTGAAACAACAGAACTGTTCTGTAGAAGTGTGAGGTTACAGCAATGCCACTGAGCTTTGTCAAAGAGTATCCAAGGGGTTCATTACGATAATCCAGTAACTTGCTGAGAGGGGGTTTCTGGGGGGAAATTAGTATTTTTTTTATATACAACTTTGTTGTATCGATTGCCCTCCTTTGAATTATTACAAGTGTATTATTCACACCAGACTGTTTCATCATATCACTGGGATGCCTTAGTTCAGATCAATCTCATGTGCAATATACAATTACAGGTATGACACAGGAAGGACTCTTCAGGGTAAACGGCAGCATGAAAACGGTGGAGCAGTTGCGTCTGCAATATGAGCGTGGAGAAGAGGTGGAACTTGTTAAAGATGGTGATGTGTACTCAGCAGCCAGCCTGTTGAAATTATTTTTGAGAGAGTTGCCGGAAGGGATTATCACCTCTGCCTTACATCCCAGGTTCATTCAGCTTTACCAGGGTAAGTGAGAGGTAGAATCTCCATCCTTCAACACGCTTTCTTTTTGCATAATTGGTTAAGCAGGGAGCATAACCAATACTCTCTTAGTTTACCTACTTTGTTCTGTATTTTCTTTATCTCTCATCTGCCCCTAGAGTGCTCACAGATGTGCCATTACATTATAAGAGACAGAATATTGTTTCTTATGTGTTTGGTAAAGTCTGGACTATTTCTGGTTTTCTAATCCAGTTATAACTGCTAAATATAAACTGAAATGATCAGCTGGTTTCTTTGACCAAACCTGCAGACAATAGCTGCAGTCTCTTAAGGTCACAGAGCTGCTTCTGTTTTGCTAGGGTGAATTCTGGCAATTTCATTCTAATGGACTCTGATAAAGTTACAACTTCATCTGGTAACCAAATTGAATATCCATTGGGCCCAAAGCACACGTTGTCTAAGTTTCTACTCCTCACTAAGTGATGTGATTGTCCATCAGAAAATGATGCGGTTCACAAGGTAACAGCAGACTTTTCATTTTATTCCCTGTCATAGCATGCAACAGACAGCTTTCCTTCCTTTTCCTTTTCCTTTTCCTTTTCCTTTTCCTTTTCCTTTTCCTTTTCCTTTTCCTTTTCCTTTTCCTTTTCCTTTTCCTTTTCCTTTTCCTTTTCCTTTTCCTTTTCCTTTTCCTTTTCCTTTTCCTTTTCCTTTTCCTTTTCCTTTTCCTTTTCCTTTTCCTTTTCCTTTTCCTTTTCCTTTTCCTTTTCCTTTTCCTTTTCCTTTTCCTTTTCCTTTTCCTTTTCCTTTTCCTTTTCCTTTTCCTTTTCCTTTTCCTTTTCCTTTTCCTTTTCCTTTTCCTTTTCCTTTTCCTTTTCCTTTTCCTTTTCCTTTTCCTTTTCCTTTTCCTTTTCCTTTTCCTTTTCCTTTTCCTTTTCCTTTTCCTTTTCCTTTTCCNTCACTTCTTTAGAAAGTTGCAACTTGCACAACTGTCTGTCAAATGCTCCTCAGCTGTATATCCGTCTGTGGTGGAGGTATGTGGAATAGGTGGTAGTTGGTCCCATTCCTTGACCATATAGGTCAGTTGCAGTTCTTTTCTCTTGATGGAGGTGGATGATGCCTCTTCTTGCTGTCTTCCTAAGAAGCTGCAAAGTGAGTGGGTAAATGTTTCTAGTGATGTGCTCTTTACAGGCGAATGTGATGCATGACGTGGAGGAGGAATGCACTCTCTCTCACATGGATCCCCAGTGGAAGATAGTGCAAATTCTCACACTCTTGTCCTGAAATCTCCCTTCCGCTTTTCTTGCCTGCAGCGGAGGTGAAGTTTAGCTGTGGCCTGGAGGAGGGAGAACACAACCATGTCTTTTCTTTCTCTCTTGTTTAGGGCTGTACAGGCTGTTGAGGGTGCATTAGAGAAAAGCTCTGTGCCTTCCCTTGAGTGCAGGCATTTCAGCTGTAATCAGGTTGCATGTAGGCTGTGTAAAATACCTTCCTCATTTAGTAAAGTTCTCTGGGGCTCAAGAATGGAGTTCAGGAAGCGTTGTGTAGGAAGGTGCCATTGTTTTAGAAAGTCCCTTTTTTCTGATCATATCTGTGCTTTCCTTTGGGTCTTTTAGATTTCACCAGGTCTGACTCACAAGCTTTATTTATGTTCTTTCTCATAAAACACTGTTTAAATGGAAATTTTGCTTAAGTTGTATCATCCTTTTTCTACATCCTTGTCCCCACAAAGATTGTACTGATGTATTGCACCAGGAACTACTGATGTACTTTGGAAAGTTTCATTCATTCATTCATTCATGCCCACTTCCCACAGGAAATGTACAATCTCCCCCAGTACTTTCTATGGAAGTGAGCGAGATAATCCTTATTTAGCAGATTTACCCACCAAGTTTTCTTGTTTCAAAAAGAAGTTACTAGTGTAATTTACGAAGCCAGTTCTGCAAGAGTCAGTCCAACTGCAACCTGTCTTCATAGCTAAGTTTTGCAAATTAAGCTCCAGTTATAGTATCATTGTAATTTTGACTAGAGAAAAAATTATCTTACTTGAAAAATTCCAAATTGGCTGTTATGGCAGGGGGAAAGCTTTTATAAAATTTTGTGAAAACTGGGGGGGCACAATGGTTCATGTCCCAGAAAATACAGCATAAATGAGTTGCTATGAAAGGCACTGAGGTTTAGATTAACTTAAGTGGTAGATGAGCCTTTGTTTACAGTTAAATGATCAACCAGCTATGCAGGATTGGTGGAGTTATCTATTGACTTATCGAAGTATGTACAAGGGTAGTTGTTGCAAAATGGTACCGAGAGGGGTGCATGCATGGGTGTTCCTTCTGTAAACTATGAAGAAAGTAGGTCAAGCTGTTTATGAGCCAGCAGGTTATTAAAAAATAATTTTGATTCTGAAGCCACTTTGCTGCATGTCTAGAGTGAAGGCAATTACAAGCTCTGTTACAACCTCTGTATTCCCTCCTGTTGAAGTTTTGCATGGGAAATGTTTTTGGGGGATTATATCAGAGTTCTTTTGGAATATTTTCAGGGGTTGGGATCAGCATTTTTTTAAGCTAGCTGAGATCTTGGCCTGAGAATAACACAATTACTTTACTTCCTATAAAAATTGTTAGGGAGTGATTGCTCAAGTTAAAAATACCTGGACTGAAAATTACAGATTTTACCTGTAGCTGTAACCCTTTTTAATTCCAGTTATAGTCCTTTTTAACAAACCACAAAGTAAATAATCTGCTTTTTAATGAAAAACAGGGAACCTGACCCATTGGTAGTTCAGGAAGTCCACGCAGCTGTCTCGGCATGCTGTCTGCAGCCTGTGCAATGCCCTGTGAAACGGAGCTCTGCACACTGCCCCCGAATCCTGACGCATTGCTGTTTGTATAAATATTCAGCGTAATGCCAAGACTATTCCCTTCCAGAAAACATCACATAGTGTATCTTAAAGGCCATTTGGTGTATCCTGATGTTCTTTCTCTGCCCTTGGAGAAGGGCAGTGGCAGTGGGAGCTGAGAAAGGCCTCCCTCTGTAAATGATGTTGACCAGAGATATGTGTTCTAAGTGCAGGCCAGGGACACACTGATAGTGATCTTTGTGTTGGCTGGTCTCCTCAGAGCGCCTGACAAATATGAAGTCTGCTCCTTGCAGGGAGTCACGGGGTAAAAAATGCCCATCACAATCTCTTTTGTGACTGAGGCTTCACTGCAGAGCAGAGCTGTGATTGCCCATACAAAACGGGCTGTGCTTACAAAGCAGTGAAAGTTTCTTACATGAAACCTCAGCTGGAAGAAATCAGCAGCTTCTGTATAGCAATCCCTGCTTGAGCTTGTGGCTTTCCATTCCTTATCTTTTATATTGTGATCACTGACTCTTAAAACATTTGTACATACTAGGAACTGCATGCACAGCTCTTACTCCATTTCACAGGTCACTTGCTTTCAGCAAAACAGGTTGCTATTCTACTTTTCCTTTTTAACAATACAGAAGGCTTTTCCCTGATATGAATTTCTTTTTTGTTGTTGTTGCATTCCCTCCTTCAGCAGGGGAACAGTGAAATGTGGGCTCCTGTCTTCCTTTGGTACTTAGTCTAGTTATGTTAAATGCTATTTGATCACTCTGGCTTCTTGACATTGCTCCATCCTAGAGGATTTATGGTTTTCAGTGGGCAGCAGCTTGATGCAAGTTCTATCTTAAGTACCTCCTCCTGCTCACAGGATGCCATGTCTGGTGCTTGTGAACAGCCCTGCTAGTTTCTGGGAGAGGGCTGGGAGGTAGTGGAAGAGAATGAGCAGCTCCCTTCTGGATCAACAGGTCACTTGAGGGAACGCTTAGTAGCCAGCAGCTGTTTGAGTTATATGAACATGCAGAACCAAAAATATAGGTTGTGTGTGGGATTTTAAAGGTCAAATTTCAACCTGAACAGTTACTGTGACAATGAATGGATGAGTGTGAAAATGAATAGATAAAGGCTGATCCTTTGCCCACAGTAACTGCAGCAGTGTGGCAAAGCAGATTCACTAGACTTCTGTGGTTCTCCAAGACTCTTCTGACATTATTTTAACCTTTTCCGCTGACTTTTATTGTCATTCCATTATGTTATTCCAAACTACAGGAATAGCTTTTGTTATCTACATACAGAAGGTATTATGCAGTAAAAACTTTTGAAACTGGATTTCATATGCAGATGATGACATCCAGCAGAGCTGCAACAGGAGTGAGAGTGCTCTGCTCCCAGTATGCAGGAATGAAGCATAAATACAGTGCTGGAAAGGGCCTTAATGATGCAGAGCAAGAGGTTTTAAGTTGTGATGTGATGACAACCTTGTTATGATGAGGACTTCCAGTATTTCTGTGACCGATGGCATCAAGGTGTGATTTTTTTCCTCTGGGCAGGATCGTGTCTGAAGCAGGTTGCTTCTTGGCAGAGAGAGGCTGTAGTCCCACTTCTTGTAGATTGTGGGGTTGGAAAGAAATGCTTTGATTCCTCCAACAGCCTGCTGGGTGCAGTGATACTGCAGTGTACAACCTGCTGCCTATGGACTGAAGATTAACTTCCTAGGGCACATTGATAGCTATAGACAGATGCAAGCTTTTTTGTCTGCTCTCTGAGCTGGTAATATGCAAGGCAGCTGAAAGCTATGCAGACATGGTAGCATGACACTGGGCCCTAGACTCTCTTCCTTGCTTCCCCCAGAGATAATTAGCTAGGGCATGGCACTGCGTTAATACAGTTCCAGTGCTTCCAGGCTGGAGTTGTTTGGGGTCAGACCTTATGAGACGTGAGCAAAGCAATTACAGACACCTGTCTGCAGGCATCCATACCTTCAGTGATGTTCAGGCAGCATGCTCTGGAAGGAAGGAGTAGTATGAATAAGGATGAATTGGGGAATTAGATCGTGTCTGTAGCATGTCAAAGAAACTCAGTATGCTCAGAAATAGGATGAACCATTGGAAAATATGTTGCTCTTGTTGCGATCTGTGGGTGTATACTGAAATTAAATGAGACTGAAAACACCCTTGGAAATATGTCTGAGCCTCCTACACTGTTGAGGCTCCTGTTTCTATTTAATGAACATTTTTAGAGAGACTACCTGAACTTTTGAGTCATCTCCTTTACTTGTCTCTCAGAAGTAAGTTACTAGTTCTGCTTTGAGGTGCCCTTGCTGGTTTCCTTAGCCCTCTTCCTGTCACACTGTGTTCTGTGTCCTCCGACTGATGAGCCTAGATGTGACCTGAGGCTGCTGGTTTGGTATCTTCCTCAGCCCAGAAACCACCATCTCATCCCTGGTTTCAAGCTCTTTCTGGCTGCTCGCCTAGCTAGGCTCCTCCTGCACACCTCCGTTGGGGTGCCATCTGCTTCACATGCCTTCTGGCAGGCTCCCAAATTAAAAAAGTGACTATGTTTGTCTCTGCCTTGAAAGCACCTCTCCCTTAGCCTTCATTCTTCTTGTACTCCTTTCTCCTCCTCTGTGCTGTATTGAGCAAAATTTTCAAAAGAGCTTCGTGTGCTGTGCTTTAGAATCATGAGTCTGTTGGTAGCTGGGCTTATCTGGAAACACAACTTGAATATAGGTTGGTTCCTTCCTCTCTCCCTCCCTCCCCTCCCTCCCTTTCCTTCCTCCCTTTCCTCCCTCCTTCCATGCCACCCTCTTTGCCTGAATAAAAAAGATTGCACTTGGTAGTCTTGACTTCTGTGGGACAGTTTGTACTTTACAAAACAAGGCTTGTAGATAAGCTTAAGGTTTTGGTGCACTTGATGCTTCTCTGCATGTTAGCATAAAAGGCTCTGGTGCTCTAATGTTTCTATGATGGTCAGTACCAGCTGAGTAAACCTTAGTAATTGGCTTTGGAGCAAATTAAAAAATTGTGTAGCAGGTGGACAAAAGGAGGAAGAATGCTCAAGCAATTGGTTGTCATGACTCAGGATTCTTTTGCTCTCTCATAAGTTGAAAAGCTGTTTTATTTGAAATAATATGGTCATGGTTAGCAGAGATACACTTGTCCTGGGAAATGTACAAAGGGCGTGGAGTATTGTGTATGCAAGTCAGTTCCTAAATTCATGATAAATTGTAACAATGATTTCTAAAAATAAAGGTGAAATCCATGAAATAAGTATCGGTAGCAGGAGAATCAAAAATTAATTTTGATTTTTTGATCATATTTGGAGAAAGGCTTGAGTTCCTTCCCCTGGTTTTTCCCAGAAAAAGGAGGAGAGAGAGGAAAGCCCTATTTTCTTTCTCCCATTTCACAAGGACAAGGAATTTCATGGCTCAGTAAGCAGAGTTTGCTGCCTTGTGTTGTTCAGTGTCTGTGTCCTTCAATTAGGGTAATTTCTCAAGATCTTATGATCTGATGTCTGTCTCTGTTCTTGGAAGTACAGAAATGAACAAAGGTTTGGCTGTGCCCAGTGATAAGCATCTCTGATGTTGATTTACACCACATAATATATCATGGTTAATGAACAGGGACATCCTACCTACCAGATAAAACTGATACCATGAGGCCAGTAGCATTTGTTGTCAGAGTGCAAATCTGTGCTCAGGTTGTTTTGTGGTGGTTATTTAGCACCTTTCTACCTTGGAAGGGATGGAAAATCCTTCAGTGAATGGAAAAGTACCTGTCAGTCTAAAGCCCCAGTGAGAGACTCAGGGAGGCAATTAGTTCTCAAGGGCATTCCCTAATTAGGTAGTGGTGTGATGGTGGTGGAAGAAAGGTGTGATTTTTCTGAAATGGCTTTGGCTTTCCTTATCATAACTGTAAGCAGTTTATAGTGGAAAACGCTATGTGCTAGTTGCTTTGTTATCTGAAGAGAAGGATGTTAGACGGTGAATTTTAATGATCTGGCTTTGTGGAAATTAGTTGTGTTTTGTTTTTCTTGAAGCTTCATGAAAAGATAATTAGTAATCAAGTCAGAGACTGTCCAGTCCACTTTGATCACTGCAAACACAAATCCAATTAAATTCCTTGTTGTTATTCCATTTAATACAGCTTCCAGAAGCATCCTGAAATTTTGCAGTAGAAGTAAAAGTAATAAATCAGATTTCTTCCTGTCACCGAATTAATTCATAATAGTGGTCATGATTGTTTTTATTCTTTATAGCTCTAAAAAATTTTTGAAAGAAATACTTTTGCTAAATAAGCAAGTAAGTTTTTTGCTCATCTTCTTCGTGCATATTTGATATTTCACTTTTCTGAAGGAGTTAATTTCTTAACTGCAAAAGAAAAGGGTATAATCAATCAGTTGGTTGAAATTTTCGGGTCCGTAATTTGACTGGCATTTTAAATTTTGGGCTGCTGTCATGAGAGAATTCATATTAACTCTGTGCTACCAAGAGAGATACATAAAAATGAATTCTCCATGCGTATAAAAAAAGGCTTCTCTCATCAGGTAATGTATTATGCACGTCATGTAAGGCAGGAAACCTAAGCTTGGAAACAGATGAAATCCTTTAAGTTCGACTGGATGAAGTAGCAAGTATATACATACATACAAAACTCATTCTTTTTCCCAAATGGCATGTGGGATAAATCGTGTTTATTAGGCACAAAAATGTCTGGTTGTAGAACAGAAACCGTACTGCAACTTTATGGTTGAGTTCTTAGGATATTTCTATGGAGACTGCTGATTTACACAGCTACCTGCTTTTCAAAGTGCCCTACCCGTGCAGGACTGTGCAATCCAGCCCTGGAATTTTTCTGGGAAATGGAAAGTAACAATTAAAATGAAACTTCTGAAGCATTTGTCCATACCTTACACTGTGTTCAAAGCTCCACCTTGTTTCTGCCTTGTCTCCCTCACAAAAATGTTAGAGAAATGTAAAATGTTCTTTGTTCCTATAGCACAAGGCATGGCTATGTTTTCCTGCTCCTCATCTTCTCTGCCTGCTGGTAACAGGGTGTACAGCAGAGGCAGCAACTGGTTGCTGAAGTGTCTCAGATGCATGGGTTTATTACAACTTCTTGATTAATAACAAGTCTTGAAGACTGAGCAAGATTTGGTTTTGTTTGAATGCTGAGTGAATCTCCTTGCTAAGGATCATAACATCCTCTGAATGAAAAAATACCTTGTTACCCTCTAAGCATGGGGAGGATATCTGTATTCCCATGGGAAGTCAGCAGCTACTTTGGAACAAGACAATCTGTTACAGAGAACACAGAGGGTTAGCATTTAATGTGAGCTGACTTTGGCTTTGTGGAATTAAGACATCCTTCCAACCACTAGAACTGTTTGAAGTCCTATAGTACATCTCTAAGGAAAAACCAATTACCCCACAACAGTCTGAAAGCATTAACATCAATTTATACGGCTGAGAAAGAAAGAAAGAAAGTACTAGAAATGCACAGCTGCCTCCCTATTTATGGATACTGCTCCTAGTTAGATCAGCAAGGAAAACCTTTAGGGCCTGAGGTCATCTGTCTGAAAATGCTGTTGCACAAAACCCCAAGAACTCTCTATATTGGAGAGTTTCAGTGAAATTTCATTTTGGTGGAGAGTAGAAATGAATATTTCCAAATGTTAAGGCACTCAGTTTTGGCATAAAGGGAATGAAATACTGAATTGTTCTCAAATTTTCCCTTCCATTAATATGTAAGTCCAGGATTTTGGTGGGTACAAATTACTTTTTGGAAAGTGTTTTGGGAGTAGAGAAGGGAAGAATTTTGCTGGTTTTGAGTTCAATTCCAGAAGCAGAGCACAATTAAATAGAAGCTCTGTGGGAGATCAAGCTTGTGTTTGCTGCCTGGGTCTGTATAAACACAGCATCTGTGAAGTTCATGAGATTTTTGCTTTTGAAAAAAAAAACAACAAACAATAAAAGAACAAAAAAACAACATGAAAGAAAATTAAAATTAGTCATACTTCAATATTACTCGGTTCAGTATGGGAAACTTTTATCTGTACTTAAATCCTAGGAGATTGTACAATATAACAAGTCTATTTGCTGACATCAGGCCAGGTTTTGGTTCATTATGGAGTGCAACGCTGCACGCAACAGCCTTTTTTCCATAAGCAGGATTCCTCACCTAAGACTTAGGACGGAGTTGTCACTCTGACAAAAGAGATAAAATTGAGCTTTTAAGGGAATGTACCCACAGAAGGTACTATAGTACTGTTACCCTAACAACACTTGCATTTCATGAGGCTCCTTGTTTTTACTGTTCTTGCTTTCTTTTTGAAGGTTTTCATGGGAGGGGAAACTGAAACAAGTATGAGCTGGGATTTGGGAAGCAGAGATAAAACATCCAGAAGAAGCATGGAAGCAGGGGATCTGGTAGAACTGGAGTTAAAGCAGATATGGCTAGGTACCAGGTGGGAATAAACATGCTCTAATGCTGTTAGCTATGGCCACTGCTGATAGGTGTGCATGAAACAGTGCCAGTGGTGGCCAAGGTGAGACTCAAGAGAAAGGTACCAGTTCCCTGAGGAGAATTGAGGGGTTTGGAGGATCTTGTATCTCTGAAGAGAAATAAGACTAAATT
>VZTM01002170.1:0-12190 GCA_013400555.1 Jacana jacana
CAAAGACTCACCCCACAAACTTCAGGGACAGATAACTAGAGATAAAAGATACTTGCATCTCAGGATGCAATTTATTCTGCAGTGTTAACTGAGGCTTTTATAAAGTTCAAGCCTTGAATCAACACTACATTTCTCAACTGCTGAAGCTCTGAGTTGTTTTGGCCTGGGCTCTTTACTGAAAGTGATCTCCATAGTGTTTATAAGTAGATAAGATTTTGCCTGAGCTGTTCTGCTAAGTGATGCCGATCTCATAAATGTGTCTTTCTAAACTAGAGCACTGGGTACCTCTAATTCTTCTAAAAAACCTGCACACGTGGCAGAGTGTGCTGCAGCTTTGTGGAAGCTAATTGTCTCCCTAGCTACTGATTAACCAGAGTATATAATGCCCAGGTTTCTCTCAGAAGAACTACTATTTTATCTCTTTTTCTCTACTTGGAAAACAGGTTTTTAAACTTGAAGGAATACTCTGTGGGGGTTTTTTTGTTAACACTTTTCTGTCTTTGAAGGAAACTGGTCAACAATTTTGAAAGCGTAGGGGCTGGAAGAGTGAGGCTGTCACAGGGGGTCATCACATTATATTTGATTCCTTAGGCAATCAGGCTAAAAATGAGCAGGGAGATCTATACAAATGCTGAGTTTGATTATATATTTCAAAACCCAACTTTATGTGGAAGTACTTTGATGAATTTTTAAATAGTCTCACAGATAATTCAGAAAAGCATTAGTACTCTCAGTTACTTTAAAAAAGTAGTTTACTGCCTGGTACTTTTTCTTCAATTAGTTGTTTTACTGGTTGTACTGTAAATCCAAATGCTAACTTTTCATACATACTTCTTTGTTTCAGATTTGGTGACCAAGTATAAGAAAATTAAAGTAGATGCTTAAAGAATATTTATAGTCACAGAATATATACATATCCAGTTAAAAGCTTTAGCCTTGATGTTGAAATAACTGAGATATAATAAATTTTGCTGTTGTTTTAAATTATTGAGGCATAGGCTGAATACATTTTTTATGTCATTGCAGATCCTTACCATGTCTCTCACTTTTATGAATGTGCAGGAACAAATTCTGTGCCTGGGAGAAATTCTTATGGTGGGTTGATATGAGGAGAAAAGTAAAAATTACATTCTGTTCAGTATATTCCCCACTGTCTGCTAAGAACAGTCAGTCAAAGGAAATATGAAAGAAAATTGATGAGAATACTAAGGTAAAAGCAAAGTGCCACAGAGATGTTTTATGTGCTGGTTAGGTTGTGAGAAAGGGTAAAGAAGAAACTGTGGTCAATGAACAAAACACAAGTTTTCCTACTTTCAGATTATGACAGTTCTGCTAGTATCTGTTAGTATCTGTGCTGTCTATTTGAAAGGGTATAGGATTCATTTGTAGTTCTAAACTTGTAGTATTCTTTATTGTTAGCTTATGTTTAACCATTAATACCTGTAGTTACATAGGTATACACTTTGCTAGTAGTCTGAAATATGTCTGGTTTGCCAAAGTACTGTTCAATAAGCCCTCTAAACAGTGATAGTGAGGCTATTCCTCTTTTTGTAGTTCAAAAGCAGAAAGAACCAGTAGGTTTATTCAATGTGGCTTTTTACATATCACAGTCCATTACATTTCATCCAAATATTCCATTCTACAGATGCAGATTTCAGTAATCAAGTAAATTAAGCCAATTAATCTTGGAGATTTTACTTTGTACAACACACTGGATAGCAGGGATCAAGAGGTGTTTACTGTCAGGTATTGACAGCAGACAAGAAATGGAGTGAGATATGCCTGGGTAATATCAATTGCCTTTTGAAGTATATTTCTGTTACATTCCAGTTTCCCCTTAATCTAGGCTCTTTACTAAAGAGGAATTTTCTTATATTTTCATTTTAAATAAGGATGTCCTGAAACAATAATTGAATTCTCCAAAGTGAAGAATAGTGGTGATTCTTTGACTCTTTTTACTGGTCTTATGGCTTGGAATCTGTGCTTGTCCCTTCAGTGTTTTAATCAAGAATTTTTTAATTTGTTTTAAGTAGTTCTGTACCACTTTCTTGTAACTCCTTTATTCCTTAGGTCTTTAACACAATTGTAACTGGCATTTCCTCCTTGGTCTAGTCGTTTACTTGTGTATACTTTGAGTGAGATGGTATTATAGTCCTGAGCTGCATTCTCTTTGTCTCAAATTCCTCCTATTCTTCCAGTTTCTCTGACAAATTTCAAAGAAATATCCTGTGGTAAAAGGTTTTCTGAGTTTAGCTATGAGGTATTGCTCTCAGAGGAAAAAAGAAAACTCTCCAAAAAGTGAAAATAAGGCTGCTAAAAATGAGTACCAAATATGTCTTAAACTTTTCCTAAATGGTTAAAGGGACTCTTGTAGTGGTGATGCCATGAAACAATGCAATACTGTGAAGGGAGAGTGCAGGTCATGACCATCCTCTATAAGCACAAGGCAGAAGATTATCAAGAGAAAAGAAATCTGGCCTCAAGTTACAGGTTTACATTCAAACCTACATTTGACTAGGATTTGGTGACAATAAGAAGGCCCTTGCTTCGGTCTTGCTTTTAAGACTTAAAATTTCATAAGTTTTTCTCCCTAATGGTTAAATAGAAATTACCACATGCTGATATTTGTTGTTCCTGAGTGGAAGGATTATCTTGATTTCACCAGAGGCACGCATGCTGACAGAAAAAGCAGTAACTGTCAAATAATTGGATTTATCAGAGAGTTAACTCTTGCATTTCTGTTGCTTTGTGAATGCTCCTACATTGAGGCGGTCTAATTCATTGGTTACATCAACCTCACATCTCCCTGAGCTACTCTTTGTTTTAGGGAGAAAGGGGAACGGTGTGTTAATGCAATCCATCTCTGTGGCATTACACACTTCATATTTCAGGAGCTATTTATGTAGTATGAACAGCACTAACCTTAGTAAATAGGTATTGAGCCATTTCACTGCGTGACAACAGACCTTTTGACCATCTTTTTTCTACAGGTTCACTAGTAGGATGTTCTCAGGACTGTGCATGTTGGATGAATTTGGGAATGTAGACTAAACTACCTTAGAATCATGACTTCACATAATTTTATTTTTTAAAGACTTTAAAGTACTTTTAACAACTGACAAATAGCTTTAAAATTTATAAGAAGAAAACATCACCCTATGAGGAAACATTAAAGAGTTTAATTTTATGTTTAAAATAAGTCCAATTATCATTCTTTTGAATTAGAGCACACACTTTACAGAAAACTAATTTGTCAAAACAGAGAAAAATATGCACATCAAGAGATATATTTTAAATATTGCTATAGCAAGTAGATGTGTATACCATTACTGCATCTATTCTCTTTAGCCGTATGTTTTTATGTCCCCATTCTGTCAGTCTGCAGTTTTAAACAAACAGTTCCAAATGTCACTGATATTTTTGCTTAAAAGACAGAATCTGTAACCCTTCAGAGATTATATTAATAGCTGCAGCAGTTTGCTGTACACAGTATTTCAGCATTTTCCGTATACGCACATTGTAGGAGCACTAAATCTGTTAATCCTTAGCCCTTCTTTCCTTACTAAAAGACGTGGTTAAATTAAATGATGCATTATTAATAAGCATTGTTTAAAATGGAATCTAGCAAAGAAAATGCGTTATATAATCAATTGCAAAGAAAAAACTACACTTAATTTCTCGGTCAGCCTGCTCTGGTACTATAGTGCTTCCCTGTTTATTATTCACATGAGTAATTATTCTAGCTTGAATTTTCACTGTCTGGTTATTCCTTTGCCTGTGTATGCATATGCAAATGTGCACCCTGCACTGTTGCAGTCAAAATGCAGTATAAGGTTTTTAGTTTTGTTTCCCATTACTGTTCTAAACACCTGACTAGCTAGGCTTCTCAGTTGTTCCCTGGTCTGGGACAAAAAGGAGAAGGGAGCTGTTGCTTTTGCTTCTCTGTTGAAGCATCAGCTCCTGAAGTATGCAAAGTTGTATTTCAATACTATCCAAGACCAGCATTACGCCTGAGTTCACATTTAACTCGAGGCGCATCCTATGTGTCTTAGCCATTAACATACCCATTTCTTCCCTCTGATTTCAGTAGAGAGGGACTTCAACATATGCATTAGGCAAATTCTTCTATCTGCATGTGCAGATTCTTTGATTCTGTCCTGGTTTGAGGTAAAACAGACCAATTTTTTGTTCAGTAATTTTACTTTTTAGCTGGGCCTCTTCTAACTAACTAAAGTCTGAAATTAACTGCACATTCTGTCTCACAGTGATAAGACCTGATTAGACCAAGGGATGGTGCAGAGAGGCCCTTACTTATACTTATTGCTAGAGCAACCAAGGTCAGGTTATTTAGTTATTTGCCCCGTTGGAGGGTCGGAAGTGGAAAAGCCCAGAGGGGTCACATCTGTAGGGAGGAGCAGACAGGACAGGTGACCCAAAATTGACCAACTGGGGTATTCCACCCCATCCGCATCATGCTCAGTATAAAAGCTGAGGGATCAAAAGGTCAACTCTCTTCCTTCAATGGCTGACATCTGAGGAGGACCCCGTCTGTTCGTCTGCCTTTCATCCTGATCCATGCACTCTTGACTCCATCTCCGGAATCCAGCTCCTGTTGGTCACCAAGTCCAGCCTGGGACTTTTACTGATGATGCTGGTGATGTGATCGTCGTCCTCGGAGCCTGATATGGTTTTGTATAGACTGTATACTTTTTTTTTCCCCTTTCTTTTATACTTTTTAATTTTTCTTTTTATTATTTATTATATTATTATTATTTATATTTTCATTAAAGTAGTTCATGGTTTTTTGTAAACTCCTGAATCTCTTTAATCCCTTCCTCTCCTCTCTTTTCCTTAGGCAGGGGGGAGGAGGGGTCATCATCTGTCTGATTGGTCAAACCCACGACAGATTCTTACTGATTTTATTACTGTTCCTGAGTAGAAATATTGGCTATAATGACTAGATGTGTTCCTTAGCTGTATTTTAAAATTAGACTGTCCCAATTTCTGAGATGAAATGAATTCTGAGATGAGATGAATTTAGCTATAAGCTAAATGTAGATTTAAAGCATCAAAGACTAAACAAAAGAGATCACTATTAAAACAAATGAACACCTGTTAACTTTGTGGAGATACAGAGGAAAATCCTTTTTAAAATAATCTTAAAAAGAAAAAAATAAAAACATTGTTTCTAAGGCTTTTGTACTTTTTTTTTTTTTTTGAAAGAACACAACGTGTGATTGGACAGCTTTCAGATAGCTGTCTATGTGTGCGGATGCTTTGAAAAGGTACCAAAGAAAATGTTTCATAGCTAAAATACAATAAAAATGTTTAAATATTCAGTGGATATCTAAGATGTATGGCTATACACCTTGATTCTTTAATATATATAGTTCTGAATCCACTTTATATAGATTATCTTTCAGACACATTTATAAGTAGATCAGTGCTTTCTGGTAAAATTGATAATGCAGTGATTCAGCCTTATCTTTAGAACTGTGGCTGGAGCTAATTGATAATATGAGTGCGTGGGTACAGCAGAGGGTACAAGATATAGAACTGCAAAGGGTCTGTCACTCCTGTGTTTGCCCTCACCAGCAGTGCTCCACTGCTGGTGCTCCAGGGATGGGTGGGTGCGCCCCTTTGCTGTGCTGCGGTCTGAAAAACCGGAGTAGACTTGCTGGTGAGAGCAGCTCAAGAACTACAGGATATTTGAAGGCACTCTGAATCAACTGCTATGTCCTGGGTGCTGGCTTAGTTGATTGTCTAGTGGTGAGTCTTATTTGAAGGCATTACATTTCAAAATAGGTTATTAAATAACCTCATTTTGGGGGAAGCTCTAAGGAATCTGTCTCTATACTAAAGTTTATATTTTAAATTAGCTAACAGTGGTGTTTAGGATAATACATTTCTGCCTCGTGGTTTCTAAAGAAATCCTCATGCTTGTTTAATGCCTAGCAATAGTAATAGATATTATTCATAGGTAAACACAGAGGAGCAGACTACTGTGTTTGTATTAGGCTCCAGTTTGGAAATGTTTCTTCTTTCCATCACATCACAGACTCTGGAGCTGAACAGGAATTTTCTGTTTTGACTGGATGATGTTGATTCATTTCAAAGAACAACAACAAAAAGTTTGGCATAACTGCTACCATTCATTCCTGTAAGGCAGGATTTTAGATCAAAGTAAGAGAAGGTATCATACTATATTCCTTTTCCCCACAAAACTTACAGTAGGCTAGGGGCTTATATGGTTCACTGAGATCTGGATATTCCAGTACAAGAGTCTGCTGCTTCCTATTCTAAATATGACTAAGCTTTTAAACCTCAGTTTCCTGAGTACTCTAAACAAAATTATTTCAGCTTTGAGAATGTGGGTGGTCATTCTCTTAACAGCTTTTGGCTACAACCCCTAAAAGTATCAACTTGGCTTTAATGTAGCATCTCAGATGTTTGCATAAGGCAACAAAACTATTTCCTTTCCCATCTCATCCTGAGTGTTTCTGTGTTATATCTAGCAGCATTTTGCTTTTGATGTCCAGCTGTGAGAACTTGTTGTTTAAAAGAATAAACCTTATATTCAGTAATTTGACATTGAGCTTTTTAAAAGTAAAAAGAAACTTGATTGTTTTAGCTCAAATCTCTTTTATCACTGTCAATCAATTCCTTTGATTAAATGACAAATTGATTAAATGACAAATTATTTTGTACTAAGTCATATTTAGTACTTCTGTATTTTACTTCCATATTTTCTTTTGGAATTTCTTGATGCAATGATTGAAGACCTGTTTTTTCTTGCTGCCTCCTTTGAGTTTGTACTGTGTTTTGACCACGAGTATGCATTTGAATTTGCCAGTTTTCTCCACTTTACTGAGCTTTGGTTCACAATATGAAGCAATCTCAGAGTGCTTGACCTGGATTACTTTTGGATGCAACTGACTGGAAAATAGATTCTAGGAACAAGTCTAATGCACTCCAACCAATTGCTGGGCGTCCAGCTCCTAGGACCAGATGGTAGCTTGTCCAAAGTACAAGTCTCAAAATATGTGTAAAGTGGACATCAGGTCTTCTTTGCTCTACATTTCTGCTCCAGTTTTATTTTATGACTTTCCAGTTAACCTATAGCTGTAGACAGACACTAAGTATGTAGCATCCTCTTATGTTTTCTCACTTTCTGGAAGCTAATCTGTCCTTTAATGATTTTTTTTCTCTTTTCAGTAGCTGTGCTATGCTAGCAATAGCTCATTTACAGTACAATCTGTCAATGATTAATACTGGCTAGAAGAATAGTGGATTTTATATAAATTTTTTTTACATAGTAAGAATACATAAGCAATTAAAAGACACCTTAAGGAGCAACACAATTTAAGATTCCATAAAGCAATGTAGAAAACCACATATTCCAACACTGCTGTTTTACACTGAGATGATGCTGAGACATCAGGTTCATGAGAATGTTCTCCACTTCAATAATTATCTTGATACTTCCAGAAAATTATTTTTCTCTTCTAAATTCTGATTTGGGTTTATATTATATAATTCTTAAAATTTATTATCCTTGATTCATCCCCTCAGGGAAATGTATTATAAATATGCTCTAAAGATAATGATTGCAACACACCTGAGCGTCATCCGAAGCCCACTGAAGTCAGAGAGGAAATTTACTTTCACTTTTAAGGAGTATTGGACCATATTGCATTTATTTATCACATTTTAAATCTGTGGTTTGCAATTATTGCCTGTTACAATTCTCAGGTATCCATGCTTATCACCCAGAAGCCTACAATGGCATATTACATTGCTTTTATTCCATAGACATATGTTTTACAGTGAGGTGGCTCAGAATTCCCATTTTCAGTTTAAAAACACAGGACTAATTTGTGAAAATTATTTTGCCTTAAATATTCTGTACTGGGACAAGTGCTGTTTATTATCTACATCAGCAACATAGACAGTGGGATCAAGTGCACACTCAGCAAGTTTGCAGATGACACCAAGCTAAGTGGTGCAGCTGACATGCCTGAGGGATGGGTTGCCATCCAGGGGGACCTGGACAAGCTTGAGAATTGGATCCATGTGAACGTCATGAGGTTCAACAAGGTCCAGTGCAGGGCCCTCCACCTGGGTTGGGGGACTACCCCCAGTATCAATAGAGGCTGGGAGATCAAGGGATTGAAAGCAGCCCTGCTGAGAAGGACTTGGGAGCACTGGAAGATTTAAAACTGGACGTGAGCCAGCAGATCGGAAGGCCAACCATATCTTGGAATGCATGAAAAGAAGTGTGCCCAGCAGGTCAAAGGAGGTAATTCTGCCCCTCTACTGTGCTCTGGTAAGACCTCACCTGGAGTACTGCATCCATCTCTGGGGCCCTCAGTACAAGAAAGACATGGACCTCTTGTTTGTTTCATTAATAGTACAATGTATACAAAATACATCGTACAATGAATACAAAAAAGGAAATTCCTACTGTATTAAAGCAGTTTTTGTTAGTGGAAAGAAGTGTTTTCAAAAGTAACGGAACCATTCTACTTACAACTAATCCACGATGTCATCAGTCATAAAGCTCAGCCAATATGTATGCTCATGCTTCCTTATGTTCATGGGTGTTTCTTATTACAATCTATTATAAAAAAATATATATAAAAAATTACCTAGGTTTCAGTTACATTTCTGTTTTGTTTTCTATGTGAAATGGTCACATTTTTGAAAACTGGAGGTTTCATATGTGAGCCAATTAAGACAATGTAACTTTAGTATTTGTGACCTTTGTTTTCAGATCAGCCACTGTTTCCTTCTGCCCTTGAATTCAGTGGAACTAACAGAAATGAGAAACAACCTCAGACTATATTAGCTGCTGGCTTCAGAGTTCAATCCTAATCCCCTTTGGCCATTCCAGGTAACTGCCACCTTCTGCCATTTTACTTTCAGAAATGGTTCTAGAATCTCTATAAGAAGCTGCTTAGCTTTTCTAGTTTTTTTTAGGATTTGATTTGGACCCTTACTAAGTTGAATGCACACACTTGAAAACGTATGATGTTTACTTAGTGCTATGCAAATGTCATGGATGACACTGACAGAAGTTAGCTTATTTATTAGTGTATCAAAACTACTGACCTTTGAACACATAAAATACCATTCTAGTTGTTTTAACTAAATAACTATTTTCAAATTTGCAAAAGTCCTACACGAGTTGGTATCTGCTGTCACTCATTGATTTCTTGGTATTTGTTCAGAATCACTCGCAAACCTAACATTTCTCAAACATTTGTTTTTATCAATAGTTCATCTGCATCTGAGAAGACTCCTGGACCTGTTTCATGACTATTTCGTTTTATAAGAATTCCTCCCAAGATCTCATAAGATCTCCTGTGATATTTTCTTATGTGTTTCCATGTGTCTGTTTTACAGCTAATTCCATCGAACTTCCCCATTTAAAAAAAAATAAAATCATATGGCTGACTATACAAAGTACAGAGGTGATGCATCAAATCAAAACCCCTAAATTACATTTATTCCAAGATACAAAAGAAATTGTGATGCTAAAAATGTACTTTTTTGATGGAAAAGAAGGAGAAGGGCATGCTTTCCTCTGTGGATGACTGAAAAGGCTAGAAGGTTAAGTGAACTTGGTGAAGGAGAATAAAGCCCTGTCCATGGGGTGGGTGCTGACTCTTCAACATTTTTCTGAAAATACAACCCCGTTCTGTTCTCCTTCCTGAAACATTGTTTTCATGTGACATCTTTTCACTTTAGTGCTCAGAAAACTATGTACCAAAAGAGAAGAAGCGGCTTCTTGCTTGCTATGCATTGTATTGAGGAGGTTTGTAATGTCAGGAAAGTGGTAGAGTTCACTTTGTCATTATTTTTCTTTTATTCTAGGAGTAAAGTTCAAGGAGTGAGGCTGCTTGACAACTAAGGTCATAATACCCAAACCAGTACAGAGGTAAGTTGAGAGATGATTCTTCAGGAAGAAGAATAAATTTACTGTATTAAATCCTTGAACTCAGTACCTATTTGGTTTCAACATACATAATTTTTCAGAAGGATTATATTTGCTCAAAATCTAGTATCTCATTTCAGCATTTAGTATGTAACAATGCACATTTGATAACTCCCAATAAGATGTGGAACTGAAGCCAAGAAATGATAAAAATTGTTATGTATGGTACATTAAAATAGAAGCCATACTTTTCCAGTTTTGTGTTGTTCAGAAGTTGACTAATGTTTTATTTGGACTTGAGCTCAAACTGTGGAATCTTTTGAGAAGTGTGTGATTAGACATTGATTTCTAGTGACTTCCTAATGTTTTTCTGCAGTTGAAAGTAAATTAGAATAGCAAGAGGAAGGAAATTGTCTCTATTTTCCAGTCTTTCTCAAGCCTTTGTTTGTAATGGTTGCTGTAGATTTTGAGAATATGTAGTCAGAACTTTTATTAACCAGTGTCCTTTAAATGACTTATAGTCAGAGATCAATTACTCAGTAGTAAAGTGCAAAAACAATGCAGTGCCCTAATGACTTTTCTTGACTGTTACGAATAATCTAATTAAATCTATATTGGCTCTTAATGTTACATTAAAAGAAGTAATTTGTTTGAATTTTTTGGGGTGGTTGGGTTTGTTTCTTAAATGAAAAGAAAACTATACAGCCACATGACACTTCAACAATTTTGCAAATTACATCCTATGATATATAGATGTTGTGGAATAAACAATTAAATCTTAGCAAAAAGTTCTGTAGGATTACAATTAACTAAGGTACATTAGAAAATTCAGGAATGGAGACATACAGATTTGCTAATGTAGGAAACCCTCCAATTGATATTTCTAGCAGCTTCTCTGGAAATGAGATCTAGCTTGCTTTATTTCAAAAGGAATTCTGACAAAATTTCGATTTTATATATAAATTTTGTGCTTTTTTCTGGTGGTTTTGGTGAAAAAAATTCTTACTACAAAAGTGTAATTTATTTAAAAATATTATTTGTCATCAAAGACTTTTTTGCTGGATACTAAAATGTGGCATGGAAAGCACACATGCATTTTTAAGGGAGTAATTAGTCATGCAAATGATATAAGGACCTGTCTCACTTACTTTCTTACTCCCTCCCTTCAACAGCTGTCTGCTCCCTCATCTCCATTTTAGTTGACTGAAAAGCTGTCCTGTTCAACACATCAAAAGCCATTAATGAGCTTTTCCTCATTAGACATTATCCTCAAATCTTTAACTTTAAATATTTTTCTTTCTCTCTCTCTTTTTTTTTTCCTTGTGTTTCCTCTTGTCTTTTCCTTGTTTTTATGAATGTGTGACTTTACTTTTTTTACATTCTTTCTTGGCGACTGTTAGAAATTGTTCTCTATCATCAGGCAACATCAGATTTTAAATACTGAAAAAACACAAACTACTTTGAGAGTAATTATTGTGAAACTAAAAGTAGATCTATAGATTGCCCATATTACCACTCTGTTATGAATTAAAAGTTACTCATTCCTTTTGTGAGGAACAGCCAGACAAACTCAGTATATTACCCGCTTCAAAGGCAAATGATAGAAAATAGAAATTTCAGACAGAAAATTCAGCTCTGCTTAAATCTACCAAAAAATATTGGGAAGCTGTGTCCCAGGTTAATCTGTGTCAAGGGATGTCAGCTGAAAGACATCATCTTAACAGGAGGTCTTGCAACTCTTCTGTTTGAAGTTTATAAATCCTGTGCAGGTATTTTAGAGGTTGGAATGAGGAAAGAAGCATGCATAAAAATAAAACATTTTTAGCAGTTCCCAGTATATTGCTCTAGTCACTATTTGCTTTATTTATGAGCCTATCAGACCCAAATGCATATTCACTCTTACCTGTGACAAACTGGCAAGTAGGACATAAAAATGAAGGATTTTTTCCCTTAGCTGGTGGCTAAGGAATCATTGATCTTCTCTAAACTAACATTAATTCTTAGAAAAGCAGTGAGAGGCTTGTAGGTCTTTCATGCGGGTTGAAGGAGGTAAATTGGAAAACAAAAAAAAGATCCATTTGTCCATATTCCTGATTGTTGGGAATATTCTATAACACTGTGGCCGCCCACTGATTATAACTTCTGTTTCATTAAAATTTCATACTTGGAGCATTACTGCACTCTTTAAAATAATTAGCTTAGGCATTATTCTACAACATAATTGATTAGAAAAATAGACTGTTTTTGCTGACT
>VZTM01002171.1:951-91039 GCA_013400555.1 Jacana jacana
TTTCCTTAAGCTCAGAAAAGGAAATGGTGGTGATCATAATCTCCAAGATGCTACTGTGCAGTCACGTATTTTCTCCTTATACAGTGGCTTTCATCAAGGATCTCAAATTACTTTTCGAACACTGATTAATCCCTACCTGCGAGATAAGCATTCTCATACACATAGGAGGACACAGAGTGTTCAACAGCTTATCCAAGGACACAGAGTTCATGAGCCGTAGAGCTGGTAACTGAACCCAGCCTGGGCTGGGAGGAGAGTAGGTGATCTCCAGAGGACCCTTTGAACTTCCACTGTTCTATGCAATGCTGTGCAAGTATGTCACTACTCGCTTAAAATAGTTTAATAAATGTGTGAAGGTGCTTATAAAAGAAAATCATCATGGGTTTCAAAATAAAATTCATACATCCTACAGGAGTGGCAGTGGGCAGGAAGATGGCCTCAGGCTGCAAAAACATTATGTCGAATGAGGGTGGATAGAGTGGGCCTTACAAGAATTTAAGCTTAAATTGGTTCCTGCTGAAGACAACATATCATCTATCACCTCCCAATAGAGTTAAACCCCAGGCCCCTGGGAACAAGCATAAATAACAGAACTTCCACTGAAGAAAACCACTCGCTATTAACTTCTAGCTAGTGAAAGGACTGCAGTGCAAACATGAACTCAGTGTTTCTGTACTGTGGTCTATGAAATTATCCATCACCAATGTGAAACTATTAAGCTCAATACTAGAAAAAAGCAGAAACATAATTTGACTTGTACACAGTAACCATTTATTAAATCCGTGCTTAATATTTGGGTTACTTCTCAGCAACCAAGTATGTTTGGAAATTACCTGTCAAGTAATGGCAGAAATCCGACATAATTACATAAAAATGTTTAGTATTTTTATAAAAGGCAATGCAGACAATCAAATTGCTGAATAAAGTGCTGTTTAACTTCAAAAACTAGAGTAAAACACACTAAAATCTGAGATAAACCAGATTTTAAAGATGCTGTACAGGAATGTAACATTTTATATATGCTCACAAATTTGAGTTCAAGAAAGTACACAAAATATTAGATGAATGACAAAAACCAGCGAAGCTCACTTGAATACTGCTTTATTTAATAAGCAAAATGTTCAAGTCCTTAATTTCCATTTAGGCAGTTCCTGAGCATCTGCCCTGCTATATTTAACATTTTTCTCATTCTACATCCACAAAAACACACAACCAAAAACCCAACCTTCCTTTGATCAGGAAACCAACCCACAGACCAATTCCTCATCCTTTCTGCTTTCTCTGTAAACACATTGGCTATGCCATCCTACTTTAAGTTCATACACCTACTATTAAACATAATTATGGAGCTCTACCCTTAAGCACAAAGAGCCAGTTTCAGGCATTTCTTTCATATTCAATACAGATTTCTGTGGTGTGTAGTCTTTCTGTCATGCTTACTGACTGACTCCATGTGAATGGATAATATACCTGTCCTCCTTATTGTTCACTACATAGCTCTGCTTTCTACTTACTCTTACTGTCCTTATTGATATTTTTTTTTCCTAGGTCCTTTAAGACACTAACGCCATGGGTCTTCTATAGAATTATCAGAAAAACATCTATGTTTTGGCCCACACAGAAGACTTAACCCAGCTGTGTTGGCTGACCATCATATCTAACAAGACCCATTTCAGCTGAATGGTTTGCAGTTATGCTTAGCATTGACATTCTTCAGGCTGCCCAGCAATTTGTAGATCACAATCATTATTATCCTAATATCTAACAATCTTCAGGTGGTATTGTGAAACAAACCTTGAGAAAAGATTAAATCAATAGATATTTCAAAACCAATACATGGGAACCAGCATAGAGAGGGATTTGAGCTAGCATTTGTTGTGCAGAAATAGGTGTTGACACTCATCTACCTGTTACAGAACAAAAACAAGGTGAAAAAAAAAATCTCTATGCATTATAATGAAATTTTCCTTTTTACTTGAAGGTGGAGGATCTTATTTGCTAAATGCTCTGAGGCTGAAATATCTTGTTTCAAATCAAAACTCTTGGAAATATTAGAAAACTTAAAATCAGATATAGTCTCTCAGGATGTTCCATTGGATTAAGGGTTGATGATTGATTTTTCTGGCCTCAGAAGCTGATCCCAGGTAGGATTTAAGGCAATTGTCAAGTCAAACCCATTTTCTTCAGGGCACCTCTTGTCTTACAAGGAAAAGAATATATATTTTATATATATACACACACACAGAGACCAACACTTCCAACTGATTGAAAGAGTATCTGCACAAAAAACCCCACACCTGTGTTGCAAGACTCCTAAATCAATGGCAGTCAGTGAGAAAATATGTTAGAGACCATATTCAGGGGATAAAGGACTTTGTCAGCAGAGTTCCCCATTGTTACCCTAATACTTAAATTTGGAAAAAACGGTAAAAGGCACACTTAGTTCTCTGACATGGTTCAGCCAACAGATTGTGGTTCAAAATAATATATTTCATAAGCAACCCAATTATCTTCTCTGACCTTGAAAAGGGTTATTTGGTACTTTCCCACTTTGCAAAGTATGGCCACTCTTGTTCAGTAACAATTGCATCCACTTAATTTTCTTATAAATGACAACACACAGTACAGTCAGGAGACTTCACCCCCACTTTCTCTCTACGAACCTACTTCTCCTCAATCCTTCTCAAAATGCCACCATTTGGTTGACTTTCTGCAACATCATCTGGCCTTAATTCCAGGGGCAGGTGTGCAAAATCCAGCTTCACTACTGTCAGCAGAAATACACAGAGCATCCAAGAGTAAACGCCTGGAGACACAATCATATTGCTGAGGCCTGAGAAGATACAGCACCTATCAGACCTGAAGTTATTCCTGTGGTCCCACACACTAAGATTGTGAAAGTTATCCCCCCTTAAGTCCCTGCAAACACTGTTTGGACAGAATGTTGTTACTGCTTCCCACCACAGTGGCATAAGAACTGCCCCAGAGGCTGCTGAGCTGGCTCAGCTGATGCAGGGCAGCTGTATAAGCAGATATAAATTAGGCAGGTGTCTGAAGTATATATAGTTGTATGTAATTTTTCAGCCACTATGCGTATGTGAGCGTATAGAGCATGTGTATGTATTATGTATATTATGCAGCACAAAGTAATGTTTTTATGGACATATCCTTAAAATCCTCACTGCACATTTGGATAAATGTCTGAGGCAATGGAGGCTCTAAGGCATGTTATACTCTAATGCTTTTAGCAAGGTCTGCCTACAGATCCCTTAATAGTTCTGGTTCAAGGTCTTAATGCTTATTTCTTAAACGCAAGCTCCTTAGCTGACAGAAAACAAACCAACAAAAAAGCTTTTCCCCCCAAGAAAAACACTTAACTTCTGGAAAGGTGTTTAACTTTCCCTTTGTTCTTAGTCTCAGAGGAGAGGAGGGGGAAGGAGCTGAAATTTCCTGGTCCAAGTCACTCTCATCGTGCTGCATCAGAGCTGGCTAAATCAGTCACGCTGCATTACGTTACATGGCTGATTTGGCCTCGTATGATGAGTCACTGCAGTCGAGCGTCAGCAGAGAGATGTGCTACTTAAGGGAAAAAAAAAAATGAGGGCAGGTGCTATCTGGCAAATTCTGTCTTTAAAAACAGTCTTTTTTTTTTTAATATGTTTGAAAGCATGGCAGCAATATATTTGATCAGTTGTGACTATTCCAAAAAAAAAAAAAAAACCAAACCAAAATATTGTAACCATCATCTTTATTCTTTATTGTTTTTTGTCTGGAGGCCCCCAATGATATGGGGGCTGTGTTGCAGTACGTGTTGCACACTTGTGTGGGGAAAGGCAGCACCAACATTCCCTGCCACCTCGACACACCAGCATAAGCAGGGGAAAGAGGGAGCTCAGAGCAGTAGGCGTCTGCCTCGGGGTTCCCAGTCCCTGCACTGGAATAGCCCTCCAACACCAAAACCTAAAATAAATAAATAAATAAATAAATTAGCTAATCAGTTGTTTACAAAAGCACAGTGAGGAAGGATGAGAGGAAAGCTGTGAGGCAGCTGGGGATATGGGCTCTCTCAATCAATAACATCAGCAGACAAGTTCTGGTGACCTTATCATCTTACCCTTCCCCATTTAGGCAGCCTCATCTCTACAGACACCAGGATGTTGACAAGAGCTTCCCAAGTATTCCTGGCCCAATAAAAAGGACAGTGCTTAGGCTTCTTGTCCAGCACATTATCTATGTGCTATGGAAAAGTAGATGAAGAACAAGTAGGTCACTGGCACGCTTTAGTGGAACACAGACTCCGCTCTGCTGGCAGAAAGAGCTTTTGGGCACGAGAAGTAACGTTTCATTTTGCATTTCTATAGTATTTATCTGGAGTCAGTATTTCAGTGCTTGCAGATCACAGTATAGTCCCAGAAAACTGTATATATCATTCTCCCAAGAAAGATCTCTTCCCCACCCAACTTTATTATTTTTTTTTCTCCTGCCTTCATTTCCTACTTCCTCTCATTTGCTTTTAGATGCCTGGGTAGATTTAGATTAATCTCAAGGCTGAAATGTTACACTGAAGGGTTGTATTAATGCCTGATCTAGCTACTGCATCCTGCAGTAATTCATGTATATCAGTAATAAAAATAATCCTCTGGGAAAATAGAGAGGGGAATGGATTTTTTTCCTCTGCAGTTGTCAGCACATTTTCATTCTAAAGAAAACTAAAAAAGAGTTTCTAAAAAGATTTTGCAGTAGAAGCCTTTAATGGAGATATCTCTAGGTAGCTGATCATCCCAGTTCACTAAAGATACCGTTTGTTTTCCATCTAAAAATAAAAAGAGTAGGAAAAGTGCAAAATATTAACTATATTTCATGTGTTTCTTTCCTTCATTACTACTTTGTAGTTTTGAGTTTAAGAAGCCAGGGATCAGACTTTTCTGCAGATTGCAGAACGTATTCAAGTACCACTTAATCACTTGCCGACAGCTAAATGAGTGCTCCAAAAAGACCCAGTCCTGTCCTTTTTACAGGAGCATAATGTATCAGAACCCAGGTGCACCACTTCTAAAAAGCAGAGTTAGCACCAATTTTTCCTACTGCTAAGTCTCATTTAAGCAACATTCTAAAATAAGCATATTCTAATTGAACTGCTTACAATACTCGAGAGCATCTTTTGCTACAGAAAACTTAAAGTGCATTTTCCATTTCTAAAAAGACAGCAAGGAAAAACAAACAAAAAAAGAGACAGTTCATTCAAGGCCATAAACAATCACAGATTTTTTTACGGAATTAATATGCATGATGTAGATCAAACAAGTAGGTGATAATTTTTAACACTCTGTAAGTTTATTTACAGAGTACATTAGAGGAGGAAAGGAAAAGAATTTTCCTTCGCTTCACTACACACACTGACATGAACAAGTAATCATTCAAATGCTTTTAAGAGATGCAGTCTTGCTTGTACAACTCTGGAGTCACAGAGAAATGAATGTAGATTACAGCAGCAATAGAGAAGCTATAAATACACATACTCTGCCAGTCACATCTGGTGGGTTTTTTTAATACAAGATCATGGTATTGATATATTTCTTCTTGTAGATGATTTAAACAGTTATTTAGGATGTCAAGATTAAAAATAGTCTTTTAAAGAGCAGGTAAAGGTACGATTCCTTGATTTTCTTTACTACACTTTCTAGACCTATATTTCACCTCAGGAAAAAAACTGCTTACTTATGGAATATCCCAGCCATTGATCAAAGATAAGGCCTTTAAACAAATAGGAAGCTTAAAATAAACTGTATTATCTGGGAAAATAAAATCAAATAGCACACTAATTAATTCAAACAAGTAGTTTGCTAGAAAGGATTAATATTAACAATCTGAATTTCAAAGTTGAAATAGTCTTCCCAAGTTTCCTAACTGTTTGTGCTTATCATATCTGCATTTTCTAGGTGGCCTCATGTTTATGACTAGTTTACAGCTAAAGTGGGAAAGGGAGGATGGGGTTAAAAATAGAAGAGGACATTTTTAATTGATTTGTGCTCAAACAAGCATATGACAAAACACTCCTAGCTTAACCCAAAGAAACCTGATCACTTGTCATTTCACAGCTTCATGCAGCTCTAATGGGAAAAATTTCTAAGCTCTTGAGTTGTCAAGTGGTGATGCCACTTTCTGCCTAGTTTTAACCATTATAATTTTCTTTAAATTCATCAGCTGCTGACATTCTGTATGCCTTCTCCACCACATCAAAGAGATATCAAAAGAAGTAGAATATACGGAAATCCCTCTTACAGCAAAGATACATCTTCACAACAGAATACAAATCATCTAGGCTAGCATTACTGGAGGAACTCCTACGTCTTCTGCTGGAACTGGTAAAGAAGCCATTGAAGAATTCAAATCCAAAAAGACTTCTGGCTGTCTTTAGTCCAACCCACTACTCCAGAAGGGCTAACTTCATAGCTGGATTTAGTTAAGTCAAGGTGTCTCATCCCCATGCAATTCTAGATTCCAAATCAAGTGTTCTAGTTCAGAAAAAGATTTTACATTGCAAAAATTTGCTTTTGAAGTATTGTTTTCAAGAAGCCCACAAGCACAGCATTTGGAGACTACCACCATTTACATAACTGACTACAAAGAATTCAGTGACCCTCTTTGGTAGGGCCTTATTTAACAGTTCTATCTGGTGAGCAGAATAGCAACACATCCATTTTACAGAGCAGAGGAGCAAATACTATCCCATATAATATGCTGTATGTCATGAAGGCAGCACAGGCAGTAAAGGACTCCTGTCTTGTTTGCAAGCTGCCTCCATAGTACTTGTGGCAGGTTGAAACGTTCTCTTCTCTGTCACCTCAGTGCAACATGAGCTACCATCCACAAGTCTTGTCAAGTCATGCTAATCATGAAAACTTTACAGTAGGTTTGTGGGGTTTTTTTTTGTTTGTTTTGTTTTGTTTTTTTTTTACACAAACCAACCACAAGTGTTTTCGATTACGTTCTCCAGTGGATTGGAATCTAGTAAGATTTTCTTCATCAGGGGACAAGATTGTCTCCTCTCTTGCCCCCTATGTTTATATTTGTCATTGCAGAGAAAATATCACTTTCTAATTCACATTTACACAATCAAGTACCTCTGTATTCCTCTGGGAGAAGTGTTGTACCATTTAATTCTATAACTTTTAAATTTCTTTAGGAATCTTTTTCCCTCCACAAATCTCAAATGGAGGAGAATAATTGGCAAAGTTTTCTGTTCTATTTATCTATGATTAGACAGTGCTACACACAAAAAGAGGGAGTTTCAGGGGTAATGAAATTGGCTACAAGCCTGCCTTCCTCAGCAAGTTTGAAAGAATTCTGAATCATTCCACATTTGATTTTAATAAGTTTGATGTTGTGAGTAATAAGGTAAAATAAATAAAAACATGGTCCAAAGAAGTTTAGAGTATACAGTTATGTAATCCCAGAAGTTGGCCCAGTATATATTTATTTCTTAACATGAGCAGTAGCCTGTGCAGCACTCAAAAACCAGGACATTTCAGACTGAGATGAACAAAGCAAGAAATATAACTTGTCTAGCTGTAAACCTTTAAACAACACTAGCAAATGCAACTTTTTAAAGGTAACACCACAATACCATCCAGAGCAGTCCATAACACAACTCATCTTTATTTGGAGACAAACATCATTTTTCATGAGGTAAACTAACTATATCCAAAAAGAACAGGAAAAGTGAGAGATAGATCACTTAATCTTTCAAGAGATGGAGGCAGATCTATGTGAAAGCTAGCATGGAAGAAGGCACAACAATGAGAGCTGGTGATCAAAACAAAGGGAGCTGTTATAAGCACAACACTTGAACATGACAAAGAAAAAGAACATCAGGAGCAAAAAGAGATATGCCAGGCACTTACAGGTAAAGACAATCCAAGCTTGCTTTGGGACAATAAAAAATTCTTGCATTCAAAACTCCACCTGACTAGCCTAAAAACAGGTGTCTAAATTGCAGTTGCCAAGTAAGGAGGTTTTAAATGATATTTTAACATTACTCACTGAAATGTACACTGAATCTTCCATTTAGCATGATGCACTTCAAAAAGCAGTATATCATTCTTGGAATAATATTACCACATGCACAAAGCTATTTGTCAGGCCATAATCAAATGCCAAAATTGGTTTTGATGGAACATGCAATTGCTCACCCTAAGACAACACTCACTGTCCAAACAGATAACGATTTCATACCTAAAGAGAGCATTTTTTTAATTATTACTTTTTAATCATCAGTGCAGTCATCTCATTAATGTGAGCCAAAAGGAACTTGACCTAACATAACATACTATGTCAAAAATGAACAAAGGAACATTCCTTTCTAATCAGCAACCATTCTCAATTAAAACGTCCCCATTTAGATTCAAACTTATTGTTAGAGACTTACTTTGGCGAATAACCTGGCTCTCCTAAGCCAGTCTTACGTAAATAAAAGATCAAGGTAAATCTGTAGTTAATCATTCCTTCAGACAGTCACGTACTATCTATTAACCACAGAAAAGCATGTAAAGAGACTGGGTGCCAGATCCTGGTCTCAGGTCCTTACATCCCGTTGCAGTAAACTTCATAAGAATTTAACTCACTTCTGTCAATGGACCACTCAGAATTTCCCTTTTTATTGATGATCTTTTGCCTTTTTTATACAACTTTTTTAAGGTGTTTTTAAGGTAGCCCAGATTTGCTGTTCCTGGGGCAAGAGTGAAAACAAAGGATAACGTTTTCACGGATCTCAGCATTTCAAAGACCTGTCCACTTCCAGGACTTCATGTAAACTGGCCTAAAGCAGATGAGCCTTATGAGAATGCAGTGATGAGTGCACTGCCACCAGTGCACACTTTCCAAGAAGCTAATGCAATAAGTAACAGTATCTAGAAGTTTGGCGGAGAAAAAGAGGTCATCACATGTTTGGCAACACATCATTAACTTGCTAATTATGCACTAATGGACATCTGATATTTCAAAGCCACTACTTGATGCAATTACGCTCCACTTTCCTACATTAAAGCAAAGATGTAACAGCACTACATCATCCACCTGCTACATTTTTGTACATATTTTAAAGCCCACTTAGATCAGAATAAATTAATCCCTTCTATCCACCACTCGTATCAGGCACCACAAATAAAACTAGTTTTAGTACTAAAAGAAAATAATTAAACCATTTCACCAGCAACCAGTGTTAGGTACTGGGTATTAGAAATAAATACCTACTGAAAGATTTCTCCTGAGCACTATTGTAATGTATTACAAGGTTTGGGCCAAAACCTCTGCAGTAATGCCAAATTCTGCTGAATGTCCATTAGTCCCAGGTCCACAATGTTTGAGCCAATACTAACAAAATAAAAATGCTTTCATGTTTCATGAATAACTGTACGCACATCTATTCTGTTCACTGGGGTAGTAACAGCACAGATTGTCGCAGCAAGAGAAATTGCTGGCTCCACTTTCCAGCTAGAAAAGAGAGAGAAACACCACATTTCCATTAAACCAAAAATACCTGAAAAGCAGCCACACCCTGCCCACTGCCTCACTGCTGGATGCTTTTATCATCATGTTTCTCCTAGCACTGAAAAACGTTTCTCCTGTGGCATCTTTTCATAGAATCATAGAATCATTCAGGTTGGAAGAGACCCTTGGGATCATCAAGTCCAACCATCAGCCCTACTCTACAAAGTTCTCCCCTACACCAGATCCCTCAACACCACATCTAATCTGCTCTTAAACACAGTCAGGGATGGGGACTCCACCACCTCCCTGGGCAGCCCATTCCACTGACTGACCACTCTCTCTGTGAAAATTTTTTTCCTACTGTCCAGCCTAACCCTACCCTGCTGCAGCTTGCAGCCATTCCCTCTTGTCCTGTCGCTCATTGCCCGTGAGAAGAGTCCGGCACCAACCTCTCTACAATGCCCTTTGTAGGCATTTGCCCTTTGCCAAGCAGTTGTAGAGAGTGATGAGGNAGTGCAGGACCTGGCACTTGGCCTCATTGAAGGCCATGCCATTAACATTGGCCCATCTATCTAGTCTGTCCAAGTCCCTCTGTAGAGCTTTCCTGTCCTCAAGCAGATCAACACTCCCACCCAACTTAGTGTCATCTGCAAACTTACTGATAGTGTTTTCTATGTCCCTATCGACATCATCAATGAAGATATTAAAAAGGAAAGGCCCCAATACTGAGCCCTGAGGAACACCACTTGTGACCGGCCGCCAGCTGGATTTAACTCCAGATACTATAGATACCTGCTTCTACATAACTATTTCCTGTCTGCCTCCACATGTGGCAGATGGGGGACATGGTAAAGAAAGCAGTTACATCGTGTCTGGATGTCCGGGGGAAGAAACAGTAACTAAGGAATTCTATTATCCTTGAACTTCTGAGTGTCAGTACTCATGGTAGGTTCTTTACACTGACCCTCCACTTCTTCCACTTTCCCCTGAGGTAACATACTTCCCACATCTTATTGCACCAAGTAGAAATCTTTTTACCACAGGTGGCTTTCATTCAACTCTGGATATCAGGAGGAAAAAAAAGAAAAAAAAAAAAAAAAAAAAAAACATCCCACAAGGTATGACAAGTTTNAAGCCACTGGAGCACCTTCCAAAGCTTTGCAAAGGCAACAGTCTCCTGTGGACTTCAAATGGATATAAATTGCTAATTAATGTTATACTTTATTATGGCATTAGAATCCCCTCAGGCTCCTGCTTGCATTCCCACTTTCTTCACAGGCTTCCATTTAAATCTGCAAGTACCTAAACGACTTTGAGGCCTCTGATCTGTAACAAAGGGATCCCTGATGCTGATGGACTGAGGACTGTTATTTCCTAGCCCATCCAGAGGGAAATCCCAGCTCAACACTGAGGCCCCCCTCCATGTAACACATGAGGGGATGAATGAGACAGCGTACTAGGAACAAACAGCAGCATCCCAGGAAACCCTGCAGAGTGCAGCAGGTCCTAACCATTGACTGCTCTGGCTAAGGGGGATTCTCTGCCAGGGGAGAACATATAGTTACTGTACACCCTCCTCCTGTGCAGGGACAGAGGAACCTAGATTACCTTTCTCCAAGCCGGGTCTTCTCACAAGGCAGATGAGGCCTGCTTAGCCTCTTTCATCACTCATTTTCGGTGGTGTTCTTAAACAGAGAAGATCTGGAGGACTGAGGAAGTGCTACACAAGTAGCACCTTTGTCATTTCCTAATTTTTAGCTGAAAATTTGGTGCCCCTACATGACTTTGTCAGGCACTTGTGCCACCATCACAGATAAAACATCAATAGGTACTTTCTGTGCAATACCTGAAATACAGGATCAACCTTTCAGGCAGAACTGACCCAGTGCAACTCAGACATGAAAGAGCGTTTATACAGCATCTCCAGAACAGTTTTAAACCATTTAATACCCCCACAGTGGATCCAAGAGAAGAATTTATCCCCAGTGAAACAAATTCAAACCCATCAGGAAAGGCCTGTTTATATACCAGCCACTAAGGGCTTTTTTCAAAGTTACTAACATCCTCAGATAATTTTGCTACCATGGTTTATATATAGCTGGGGAAGACCTCATATGAAAATCACATGTGGAAATCTGCAATGCTGCCAGGTGGCCTCTGGAGGGAAGAAAGTGCTGTGAAACTTCTGGAATGGTTTAAAGCTCCAAGTCCCTACAAGGCAATTTGGATTACATGATGGCCCATAGCAACATGCTGTTCTTGAATACACAGAGCATAAATATAGCAAATTGAGTTAATAGGTTTTGTACTGCACATCTTGTTTTGTTTGCAGACAGTGCTACTAGAAACAGCTTCCAATACAGTCCGGCTTTTCAAGATTGTTTTGGTCCAGCTCATAGCTGTTTATGTAAATGCCCATTTTAGAGTGGCAATTGTAAAAAGCAAGTTAGCAAGGACCGTCCAAGGACTGGAAGGGAATGCTTGGATCAGTTTCCTCCTCCAGCCCAGACAATCATGTAAGAAAGATCAGGATCAGACAGCCCTTTAACAGTGTCTGCTCACCCCCTTCATGCTTCTCAAAGCATGTTTCACTTGCCAGATCAGATGCCAGAGTGGCAAGTGGCAATTGTCAGTTAGGACCCATCAACTAAACACCATGGACCATGCATAAAGAGCATTGTGATCCACAGCAGACACGCAGAGCCTCATGGAAGAGAGCATCAAGGCTGATACACCTACCATAAAACTGAAGCATGGGCTTAAAATCTAATCTCATTTTCATATCTCAGTGGACAGACATCCTCACTAACAGCAATTCTATATGTATGGTACTCTAGGGTTGCAGAACAAGTGTAGCTAGAGAAGGATAATCAGGATAACAGCCACCACTGTAATTTAGGTTGTCTGAATGTTTAAGTATCATCCCTATAACAATAGAATAAAAAAAACAAAAACAACCCAAAACCAAACCCTAAACAACAGAAAGTCAACATGCTCATCTTCTGATGAAAAAGAAAGGGAGCTGAGAAACAGGTCCTTGGGTCAGACCTCATCTGGGAAGGCAGCTCAAAAAGTGGTAGTGTTTGGTTCTGTTCCATTTAGTAGACCAGGTAGACCAGGGTGATACGTTACTGACAACATAGCAGAATAGCACCATGAACTCATGGTTCTGCTCACAAGAAAAACCTCACCCATGGTCCTGAATCATGGCATTTCAGCCCATGAGGAAGGACTGCCACCTTCAGAGGCACACTGTAGTCCCACTTCTTAGGGAAGAAAACCCAGCAGATTTACCATGGAGAATCCAAATCTGAGGCATCCAGGACTCAGGACAGAGTACTTGACTAGCAAATTATTTCAAAGTACAACTGCTCTCCATAACCACCTATTGTATCTTCTTTTCTTTTTTTGCTGTCCTTCCTGTGCAGAGGAAAAAAAAAACAAAACTATTTTGATTTCTGACCAGCAGATTATTGACCACATCACAATCATTATGGGGGTGCAGAAATGAGCTGAAGCTTCATCTGAGAGTGCCTCCTACTTGTACTGAGAAGGCCCCTAGAACACACATTCTTCCTTAGCACCAGACTCTAAAACAGGCATCCAAAAAAAAACAAAAAAAAATGATGCTGTATCCTACACATATTTTGGGTAAAAAGCACAGCTTTATTTTCTTTTCTAGCTCAGAGATAGCCAAATGAATGATTCCATATGTTTGTAACCTTTCCCCAATCTGTGCTGGATTGTTTTATAACCATTTGTAGGCAGCTGATACATTGCTCCTGCTGTGAGGGGCAAGCAATCCCTCAGTCTCATCAACTCACAGAGCCTGCTGCCCATATGCAAGCCTGGGCCCTTTCCAGTCTGCACTGTGGGTTTAGTCCCTCTCAAAGTACTCCAAAAGGCCTCATTTAATCTCAGCAGCTATAAAACTTGTCCCTAGTATTTAGCTTATGGTGTGCAAAAAAAAAAAAAAAAAAATAAAAAAAAAAAAAAAAAAAGAGGTGTGGCTACAGCACTGGGGAATGAGGGAGTAGAGGAAAACAAACAAACAAAAATCATACTAGAAGGGCAGAAGTAAAGCTTAAGGGAGAATTAAAGGAGCACAAAACATATTTAGCTAGATAGAAATGATATCCCTCAGTTATTGACTTCATAACAACATACACGATTGTTAACTTTCCCAAGGCTTTTTACACATTAATTCATAGTTCACCTGGTATTCTTAGCTGTGCAAACCAAAGCTCTACATTCCAGCTGTTTGAAAATATTTATATAAATCTTTTCTAGGCTTGGCAGGCAGCACTGCTTTCTAGTTTCAAAGCTATAGTTGAATATGCTGTTCATCATCGTAGGTCCAGTGCATACCAACATACACAGTATAAACATACTCCCAGGACGAGGCACCAGCTGGATAAAATGGAAAAGGAACTTCAGCACAGTCTTCATCAGCTGCAAGGGATGCAGAAAACCCAGAAAACCATCTCAACAAAAAGAGCATGAGCACTATAGGGAACTGTGCGTCAGGAGAGGGCATCATTACATCTGGCACAAAGGACTGGCTGGTGAGCGGAAATTTGTGCTAAGAAACAAGGAGCAGAGTGAGTTCAGTAGTAATCCGGTGTGTGCATCAGCTCATTTCATTGATTCTGAAGCCATTTGAAAAACACATCAACAAGCAGATCGGGAAAATTATCTGGCTGGGTGGCAGTATCTGCCTCTCCTGAGCATTATCATCCCTGAGTCTTAATCCAGAGACACTGCAAGACAAGACAGGAAATCTGATGTCCCATCTCCTGCTGATTAGCTGGCAGGTGTAGTAAGGAGGCCTGGGACATTCCCTTTTAAAATAAAAAGCCAATTGCCAGCACCAACCGATTGGCATTAATGCAAATAAGCCATTCCAGAGTTTAATTCAACCATGCCACATGTCAGCATCCCATTACTGCATTACATTATGTAAATCAACCTCTACGAAAATGCAAATAGAAAAAAAAAAAACTAATCTCTGCAGGCACCACTCTGTCAGGCACAGCCCCACATAGGGGCTACATCCAAGTTCCTACAGGAGTAGGTTGCAGCCTTTGTGCTGGCTCTCCATTTATCCCTAATCCTGTTCTATTTACTCAGCATTAAGGGCAGGTACCTGCCTACTGGGAAAAGGGGAGCTAGGGGGGACCTCAACACCCAATCCCCACTGCTCGCACTGCTAGAACAGCAGAGTCTGCCCAGCGTATTAAACTACTGACCATCTTGTCCCAGGTCAGGTCCAAGTCCACCTCTGTAAAGAAAGCTCTGCACTCCAAAAATAAAGGAAGGAAAAAAAAGTTTGAAAGACAGTTATTTAATGCTTTCTTGGGAATACTGAAGTTGCTAAGCACTGAACTCTCCTGTTTATCTTCAGAGACTTAAACCACCCTGCCATCTGCCTTCGCTCACTTCTTATTTGCTCAGTCTAACTTTGAGATTTGTTTTCAGATACCTAGGTCCAATCTAATTTGCATTCATTCTCCATCCATGGTCCAACCTTGGTGCTTTCTGCCTCTCACTTGCTTTCTGTCTGCCCGATGCATTTCCTCTGCCTGCTTTAGGTTCTGCTCAGCCTGTTTTTTAGTCCCTCCATTGGCTTCATTTCACCTACAGCTCTAAATCCAAGTTTCTTTCTCCCCACTTGCGTGTCCCAACAAATCATCCTCCCCTTTTACTCCCTGTGCTGTTTTCAAGACTACCGATCACCTTCTGTCTTTTGCTCTCTCCTCTGAAAGCTTCACCTTCCACTGGTGCAAAAAACTCTACTATTTATGTGCCTGACCACGCTTCTTCCATTCACGTATTCACAGAGACCTTTCCAACAAATTCACCAAAAAGTTGCAACAAAAAGCTGTGTATCACTTTAAGACCAAGCTTTAGTGACCTGATTCATCCCAGACGTTTCTTGCTTGGATGTAATATCCACCGCTCTGCTCAGCTCATGAGAGCAATGAAGCAGGGACTGTGATTTCCTGTTTTGTGAGGCACAGACCACGCTGTCAGGGCCTAATAAACACTGGGCAATGTTTCCTTTCCCTATAATTAGTTGCATCATATGACTCGTATTACAGAAAGGGAAGCACAAAAGCAATGGACAGGATTCTTGCTATCTGTAAAAATGGATCAAATTCAAAAGCAGTATCCAAGGAATGTTTAAAGAACAATAAATCTTTAAAGACATCATCACAAACTGAAATAATCCTACTGTAGGGATTACGTGCCCTACTCAGGGAAAATGTTTAGAAAAGAAATTTCCATCCAAAATTATCTTTACATTATAGAAACACTTGGTGGGCATAGGGGGGAGGTAGGAGAGGGGAACGGAAAGGTCAAAAAAACCTCAACAATAATTTCCTTTTGCTGTGAAACACATTCTACTTGTTTTTACAACTCAAGATCTCAGATTCTTTTCCCAGCGGAAGACTGTTGGTTTCACTTACTGCAAGAAGAGTTAGGGACTCCAGAGGCAGAATTAAGTTCAGGAAAAGTAACCAAAGCAACAAAGCAAACTGCAGATGCTTTCATGATACTAGGAAGGCCAAAAAGAGAGACATAAAATATTATATAGCCAGGAACTTCTTTTTGTATGTCAAGATATAAAACAGACTTTATCTTAACCTCATCCTCAAGCCCTACAACCGCATGGTCATACTGGTGTTCCAGCTTTGATCACATAATACCACACTCATCAACTTTATCTGTTCTCCTGCAAGACTCATGCCCTCTAGTCAATCAGCAGCCAATCTTTGCATATCTCCATGCTGATCTGGCAGTGGCAAAAGGTATTTCATGCACAATACCAATCCTCACATTGAGCCTTCACTAAGTGCTTTAGTTGGGTGGCAATAGGTTATGGTAGGGTCGGTCTTACCTCCATCTCATGCCTAGGTACACAAAGGCCTGAAAAAAAAAAACCCACAAAAAAAACGCACAAAGGATGCTGGGAGGGACTGGCAGCAAGAAGAGCAACAGCTGTCATGGGGAGGGTTCAGCACAATTGACTGCACTGATATTAGCTGGATGCGTGTTACACGAAGGGAGACTGCATAGTTTCAATCTTGATGATAACGCCTATAGGAGATTTGCTTCAAGATTAAGGAACAAGAAGAAAAGAGCAGAGCAGAGTCTCAGCGGAGGAAGGATGAACATCTGGTCTGAGGCAGACGACACTTCTGGAAATGATGGCCATGCAAATCACCCGTCTGTACAAGCTCAGAACAAAGAGTGCACACAGCAGATGATATCTAGACTCACGCTGCCATTTAAATAGGATCTGCTAAGAAACAAGCATGCCATTTTCATCTGCAGTAGATTTGTTTTACGACATGCTGGGCCTGACTGGGCTTCTCTGCTAAAGAAATGAAAAATTCCAGAAACCAAGGACATTAGAAGGTGGGACACGGTCCCTGCCAAGTCCCTCTTCTCACCCCCCCCTCCCCCAGCAGGATGTGGGGGCTCACAGCTCATCCTAGATCAGTCACAATGCTTTGGGCAAGCTGCCATCTTGGCCCCACTCAGACACTAGCCAAACATCATTAGGAAAGCTACAAATTCATCCACTGAAAGAGGTGAAAAATACACATAGCGCAATCAGCTCTCTGCATCTGTCTGGGCTTTGGTTTGTGTCCATGTTTCAGAGTCACTTTGTGAAGTGAAACCAGATTTAATCTCAGAGCATCCAATAAAGTACAGGGGCATGCCAAGATAGATAGCAAGGAAATCTGTGCTATGATATCAGCCACAAGCAGGTGAGCCATCACGTGAGGTCTCTTATTATATCCAAAGACTGCAGAGACTACAGATTTTGTAGCACCTGTAAAATCAAAGGTTTTGGAGGATACTGATCTGCGTACAGTTCAGCACAGAGAAGATGGAGATTGAGCTGACAGGGAGAATGGAATAAGGTTTGAGACAAAAACAGCAATGGCTTCCATAATCAGGAGGGATGATGCAGAATAGTGATTCCCAAACTCCTTGAGGAGACATGACAAACACCTCTCACCGTGGCATCAAACTACAGCTTCACCCAGATTTCCAGTTGTCATCTTTGAGATATAACAGCTGAAAATCACAGCAAAGTCAAATTACATTTCCAAAGACAAACCAGCACCCTTTCCCTAATCAATGTTTCCCACTACAAAATTTAAATGCAAAGAGAAAGATGGGCAAACTCTTGCGACCAACCCTGAATGGAAACTTTAGATATTTGTTAAAGCCTCCTGCTCTCCCCTTGCCATTCCCTCTGCACTGCTCAAGTCCTTTGGGCCATCAGTCCTTGCTCTAAGCCTCACGCTGTTAGGGTACAGGAAACAGCTTTAGAGGCTAGGAAGCTAACAAGCTAAAGAGTCTGTCAAGCCCACAGTTCCCAGCCCAATTCTGTAAATGTAAATGCAAATGCTTAGTATAGTTGAACTAGGAGTTAATTTTCTGAGCAGCAGGCTGTCAGCCTCATCTCTGTCTACCAGTCCTAACAAGACTTGGATGGAAATCTTGGGCATGCAGGCCTTCCCAAGAGTTCTTGCATGCAAGTTTTCTCTCAAGAACAGTTTCTATAAGAACAAGTAAGACCACGCTGCCATTTTCAACATGGGCAGAGGAAACTGTCATAGAAGTGCCTCATCAACTACTTTCCACAAAGATTTTAGGAACTCATTTTTGAGACTACAATTTTTCTGTCAGATTTGGTTAGCTGATAGCAATCAGTGGCTCGAGTAGTTATGATGACATGCTACAGGGGGGAGGAATAAAAACAAATCACGGGAACAAAGTCTTAAGGACTCCGAGTTGAGTACCTCAGTTGAGGACTTGACAGGTGCTGCCCACACAAGTACAATTTGTATAACTGCTATCCAGTGGAGTAAGCACTATATGTCTCAGTTGGCAGCTGGAAGTAGCAATGTAAGTCACAGAAAAGAGTTGTTTCTGAGCCAGCCATCACATAAAAGTAACTCTTTGCAGAGTTTTTCACATGCATTGTTAAAGTTGAATTGTTGCTTGAAGGTACAAAGCAGAAAACCAACAAAAATCAAAACAGACTTTCAGAAGGGCAAGGAAATATGCCAACAAACACACTACACAGGGCTTCACCTTGTCAAGACTTTGGCATGCACAGACTTGAAGAAACAAAAAAAATCCACCTTTTGCCACTTGCTTTAAGAAATTTCACAATTCTCTGAAAATGTACAATAAAGTAGCTTGTAATGTCAAAGCTGATAAGCAGCTCCTGGATGGAAGACAAGGCAGGTTTCTGTTTTGCATGAAACCAATCAACTATATTAATGGCAAGTAAACTCATTCATTAAGGGAAAGACATTTCTGCTCACGTTCATTGCACTGGCAGCTGGCCTCCCATAGATTGCATACTTCAAGTGCAGCCCCAGAGGAAAGAATTGGGGGAACATTTTTCCTTTGATATAAATAGGCGTAGTTTGATTTAACCTTAGGGGGGAAAAGAGAAAGTAGATTACTCAACTAGCTCAACTGTAAGAACACAGAGAAACTACACTGACATTTGGACTTAACTTTTTTTTATATTTTCAAAAAAATAGAATTTAATTTCTAACTCTCATCCTGCCTTTGCCAAAGGTCTTCCAACTAGATCCAAAAAACTCTGAAGCTTGGAAAGAAAGAAAAAAACAAAAAAACAAAACAAAAAACCGACTCTAATGAACTGAGACCTCCAGAATATTTCTTGATATCCAAAGCACAGTTTATTCCTCCCAATATCCCTAACAACTTGCCATGCACACACAGCAGGGCACTTAAGCCAAAACCAACTCGGCAAGAAGAAAGCAAAATTTTCTTTCGTAATAAAATATTAATTTGTCTCTCCATTCAGACTAAGAGGGCTGAGAGGCAGACAGAGAAGACTAAGAAGCTATAGGAATTCTTACTGTCCTAACTTTGACAAAAAGTATTCATATACTTTTTACTTATTAATTCCCTAGCTACGTTTTGGTAAGGGCACTTCTGGACAGGGATCAGTGGAATTCCTAATCAAAACCATGACAAGCAAAGAAGAAAAAAAAAAAAAAAATTACCACTTCTGCTCCCAACATGAAATATTTAGAGTAAAATCCCATGAGCTGAAGCATAATGACATCACACTAACGGGAGAAGAAGAGAAAATCTTCTAACAATTAAAATGAGCCTTGCTGAGAAAAACACATAGGAAATTGTCAAGCTGTCATTTATATCTCAACCACAGCACATTGGATGGTACTGCAGGCTACTGTAAACCCATTTGTCTCTTTAACGGCCTGCATCAGGAAACAATAAAGACTAGGAACTGAAGGAGGTGTTTCTTTGTTTGCTTTTAAGCAGAAGGGTAACATCAATTAAAAGGCACTGTGGTACCACCCATTGCTGCCTTCAAAGCCTGTTCCAAGTCCATGGTCCCGCTCTCCCAACTACAGCACCTGCACAATCTTGGAGCAGCTCCGAAAACATCAGAGTTAGCCCATCGCAAAAGAGAAAGAAGTTGGGCTTAACGGGGTTTTAGTTTTCTGATGAAAACAAAATTTGCGTAGACCAGCAAGCAAAATCTTTTCCACCTTTTGCATCTCCAGCATAATTGCCAGGGAAGGGCTGGTTCCAGGGCCATGGCTGCTGACACGGTAACGCTCATGGCAGGAATGAACACAGCTTGAGATTTAGATGCCAGGCTGAGCATTCAGCATTGGCAGGTACAGAAACCTTGTTTTGACTTTAAACCTGAGCAAATCTGATCTGGGAGTTCACTGATGGAGAATAAATATGGAAGGAACTGATTTGAAATTGTGTCGTTTGAAAGGATGAGTTGACAGGACAAAAATAGCAAATGCAATAGGTGCCTGAGTACTATTGTTACATTTGTTTAAGCAGAGATTGCTGTAATGTTCAGGAGCCGCATAAAAGCCTCTGCAATATGCAATCAAGTCACAGGTCTGAAAACACACCGAGAAACAGCCAGTAACTTTCACAAATGATAAGAGCTGGGCAGATAAAAGAAGTAATTACATCTTCTTTGAAACTCTATTTAGCTATTTTTAGTGCTTTAATCAAGGGCCCAATTCTTCCACCTTTCTTCACACCAAATAATCCTTCACTCTTTAATTATTTTCACTAGTATAGCTATGGGCAAATTAAGTTTCTGTGAAGCTAGAGTTAAGGAAATCTGAACTTGGCCCAAAACATTTTGCATGAGAAACACAGATTCTGACCAAACAGTATCATCAGTGGCTAAAAAAAGCATTCTGGTACCTCTTGGCATGATGGACCCAGCCCAGAGCTGGAGGCTAAGGTTTACCCACTGTGATATTTAGCTAGTGTCCTCTCTAGGGCTGTGCTAATCAGATCAAGTGAGCTGGGTTGCGGTATGACACAGAAGTACAGATGGCTATTAAGGATTGGACTGTGACCAAATAATTCACAAATGCTATCAGGCTATCAGACACCAGCCAGTTCTAGGCAAAGCCCAGAAGAGAGGGGTAAAAGGGAAAACATTTCTTAAACAGTAGGTTTTCAGTATGAACCTTCACATCAGAGCCTGCCACGAGTGCCAGACTTGGGAGCAGCTCTGTACATTGCTCATGCAGTGTTTTGCACCGCTTCAGTGGTCTGAAACGGGGTAGAAAGATCCAGAGCCAGTGCAAAGATCCTTTTGATTGTTCTGTTCTGTCTACACCAGCTTAAATCCAGCCCTGGAGGGAATGGTGTATGAGCAATATCCAGACAACCATACCTAAGGTGCATGCAAGTCAGAGCTATTAAAGTTTTCTTTGCTTTGGAGACTTGTGAGGGATCTGACAGTAAGAACAGCACCTGGATGTGGTCATCAGCGCTTTAAGCAAGTATCAGCATTTGTCAGGTTTTGCATTTCACCAAAACTTGTAAAGCGTAGGTTTTATTTCAGCTTCACTGTTTCACTTGTGTTCTTGATATTCAGATACTCTCAACTCTGCACAGGGCTCTGAGCTTTGCTCCATCAAGTAGGAAGCACCAATTGCCGCTTTCTCTTTCCTCTCTATCCCCGCCTTAATTTGCCCCATGCTGCAGGTTGGGGAAAAAAAAAACCAACACAACAACACCAGAAACAAAAATCCCAACAAAATAATATAATACAGAAGGGAACCAAAAAGGAGTAGTGCCCCACTCTGGTATTTGTTAATGCATATTTCTATGAAAGAAGCCAAGTTCATCTCATCCTTACAGAAAAATGCTTGACAAGAAAGGGCATTAAACCAAAAAGAAAAAAAAAAAAAATCCTTGAGGACATAACTGTGCTTTAAAAGAATTTTAAATGGAAAAATAAATTTTAAAAAAGAGCTGGTGGTAAATAAATGCATTTGTGAACATGGTAAGGCATTGAAGACAGTTTGCTTCCCTGGGAATCATGCAGAGCACCTAAGCGTGTCTGGGAATGCCATGTCTCCAGGCACCATGCACTGTGCTGATGGCAACCTTTGCTCCCAAGGGTGCCACTTAAAAGACTGTGGGGAGGAGAGAGGAGCAGCGAGGGAGAGACCCTTTGGCCCATTGTCAGACTTGCTGCATTCAAGCAGCAGAAGTTGAGAATAACTCTCAGGGAGGTCATTACTCTCCATTTTTCAACTTCCATTTAACAATAAAGCGCCTAGAATTCCCTTCCTCACTGCAGCCTGAGGCATCTCCTCTTCAACAGTTCTCCCTGCTCCTGTCCTCTGACAGAAAGGCTTCACATCTCTCCAACCTGAATTAGGATATGGGTTGTATGCACCTTTTGTGCAGTTTCACGCCCAAAATTGACTTTGGTGAAACCCTGCAGTACCAGTGAGTCCATTCCAGATAAGACAAGCACAAAGGGCTTCAGCAGGATAGCAAAGTCCCCATAAAAAGGCTATAAAACAGAGCTATTCCTGCAATTCATGACTACTTACAACAATTAAAAAGGAGAGACACACCTCGATCTTAGTGCCAGCATCAGGACAGAAAAGTGGCACAGCGGGGCAATCCAGGGCACCCTTACATATGGGAAGGTGAACCAGGTATGATGGAATATGGCATGGGATTGCAGCTGGCAGCCTGCCACAAATGAGGTGACCAGGAAGGCTTCTGAACAACGTTTACATCATACAAAACACCAGCAAAGTGAAGTTACTTTGCTCCAGGGAGGATTTCCTGCCACAGCCTTAAGACATCAAACTGCATGAATGGGGTGCAAGGTACAGCAATGTGAATTGACCATACTCACATCCCTGGTACACACTGACCTAAGTCAATTGAATAAGTGGGATATTATTCCAGGCCTCATTTCCAGAAGCAGCCATCTGACAGCTGTTACCTTGCAAATTGCTCTGTAGAAACAGGTGCAAAATGAGCAGAAAGAGCTCCATTTTTCTTCCTTACTGAAGCACCCAGAAAAGAGGTTTGCTAAGAACCCTGCCTTCAGAGAGACGGATGGCCATGAAGACATGAAGATGTCTCAGTCTCTTCCTCAAAGGGATGCTTATCAGTAGCCATCTCATGTGGAGAGCAAGGCCCCCCTGCAGAAAACTAGACCGAGTAATGTATAGCTTAGTGACAATTCATGAGGTCTTTGAGATCCTTAGCTGGAAAGGCAGTGGAAACACAAAGGGTGTAACTTATATTTTTGTTATTTTTCTTTCTTAACTTCAGAAAAGCACTATGAATCCAAAGAAAATTAAAGGTAAATCCTCCATTTGAAGGAATGAAGCATTAAACACTCTGATCAGAACAATCACTAAACAAGAAAACGTTTACAAACTAGCCTTTTGAAATTATGCACAGCAAGGACAGATACATCTAGATTCTCACAAGAAAAGAACAGCTCACCCACTCTGTTTTGGGATTCTAAAAGGATCAAAAGGGTGAGTTTAATGCTCCAAATCCCCCACAAAAAAAATCTCTCAAACACATTTCAAGCAGGCTAGATGGAAGAGAAAGAAAATTGTGATCAGACACATCATGATTCAGTGAGATCTGAGTGCAGAAGCTTGTGAGCATTTCCACTGAATGCAAAACAGTAATTAAATGCTTCCTATAGCAAAGAAAGGTTGTCCCTTGGACACTTCTGTCAATCTGCATTTAACAGACATAGCAGCTTTCTCAGTTCAAGCACATGAGTGCTCCAGTTCTTTGCTGAAGTGACCTTAGCTGTCAGCCTAGCCTGTCCAGTTCAATATCTGTAGCTCTGCTTGGTACATTTTGTGAACACGTGTGGGGATGAGAAGATGCAAAAAAGAAAAGCACAACGAACAGGCAAACCATTGGCTCCAATTAAAAAATTAAACAGGTGTCCTGAGACTGTCAGACTGAAGATGGAGCATCTACATTTAATTAAAGGGATAAGTTTAGCAGAAAATGCCACTCCAGCTACTGTCAGAATGCATGATTAATTTGTGATAAAATACCCAACACTGTCTAACAGAAGCAGACGGCTGGAGGACATGTATTTACACAATCACTTGTTACTTCAAGATATTACCAGTGACCCTGGGCTGAGTGTCAGTGCATTAAAATGAAATTCTCACATCTGGTCTTTTGAAGCCTCAGACTTCCTGGGGGCTTTTTGAAGTAGCCCTGTGCAACAGCATGTCGAAACCTGGGAAGAAGCAAGCCACCCATTGGAGGCTGCTGCCTTTCCACCATCAATGTGGTTCACCTGCCCTCCTCTTTTAGTTTCAGCTCATCAGTCCATCTCCCGTAGCGACAGAAGGGCATGGCTCTTCCTTAAGCTCATCAACAATGCTAGTCCTTTCCAAGCGATTCCTTAACAACTAGTTTCCCTGTACCCACTTCTAATCAACTGCTGTTTCAATTAACAGTTAGGGTAGGGGTTTTTTCCACATGATCGATATACTCTGCTATTGAGATGTTAAACAGCACAATTATTTCTCTTCAATCATAGGGGACTGTTTTGTAAACCATTTGGGTCAGATAACATGCACAGCCATACCCTGATGTTTAACATTTCCTGCCCATCTTGACCATGTTTGAAATAACAATTGCAAGGTCCTCAACTGGTTTCCAGCTAAGTAGAGGAGCTGGTTTACTTCCAGCCCCTGACGCTGCAGAGGCGGCCTCCAGGGTCGAAGCATTTTCTTCCCCACCTTCTTCCCCCAGGGAGGCAAGATTGCCCAGGGCTTAGTTTGCCTGAGCTCCCCACCAGTGGATAGAGTCATTGCTTTGTTTCACATGGGTTAGCAGGAACAGTTTTAAGCATTAAGCTAACAGGTCTCTGAGGACATATCTGTGGGACTTCTGCCGAGTTGCTTCCCTGGACCAATGCTCTGAAATACCATGATAGATACGAAAATCTCCACTCAGGCCTCTCGCTTTTTCACACAACAGGTAGTTTCAGAAAGCTAGTAATCATCTCTCTTCATACTAGTGACTGAACACATGGGACCCATATAGAATAGACCAAACCCTTCCAGAAAAAAATATTGTTATTTCCCAAAGCACACCACAGTACAACTGGCATCGAACAGGACATTATTTGATACAGCTCACCTCTGAATTTTAGTTCTTGATTTCAGTCCTGATAAAAGCCAGGAAAAAAAAAAGACAGGAACTATTACCTTTATCTCCACTTGATGTCAACCATTTCCTTTTACCCCTATCCATGGCCACGTTCCTTGCATGGGACTTCTCTTCAGGTTAGTCTTTTCACTTCAGAGACATGGTGGAAATTAAGACTTCACTAAAATAACTTCAAGTATTCCACAGATACAGACATTTAAACAGCCACAGGCTAAAGGAAGGCAGTTACACAAAGGTATACAAGACGTATTGCTGTTTGGAATTATACCTACCTAAGGGAAATTCAAAGACAGGACAAAGCTTAACTGTTGATGAAGGAATCTTTTATAACAACTTCAAGAAAAATAAGTAGCATTGTAAATAAAAGTAGGCAACAGCTACTGATCAACTGCCATCAGTAATGATCTAAATTAATGCCAACCTGAAATGCTGCTACTTTTGCTTTGGTAGGCAAATATAAGGGTTAGACAGTGCTACAGAGAAAAACATTCAATAATTCTACAATTGGATACGGGCATAGTGGTTTCTGATTTGAATAATCATACAGTTGAGTTACTCTCCACTCTCCCTGAAGGGCTGAAAAAAATTCAAGGATACAGGACTTGGACAACCTGTCTGTCACTTGATACTATTCCCTGCAGATCCTGGTTTCAATATGAGTTGCCTTCTTAGACTTTCATTCCCAGAAGTTTTAACTGTTGAAGGAACGGCAGAGAGCAGCCCTTCAAACATGCATGCCACAAAGAATTCATATCATCAGCATGTCACTTCCTCACTTCGATGCTTGACTGAATTCATAGTTATTATGTTTGATATTAAAACTTTCTATAAAAGAAATCCCTTGGTTTTCAAGAGTTTTCCCACATCACACAATATAACTTCTAGGATCTCCTGTGACAGCCACAATCACTAGCACTATGGAGTTTTATGCTTATGAAATTAACTTCTCTGTGCACATGGCCTGCTGTGACCAAACATTCTCTGGACCCTCCTAACTGGAAAGCTGAAACACAATGTACCTCCAGCTTCAGAACTAAAGGGCATCATCCAAGTGGTAAAGAAAAGCACTAAAAGGAAACAAAGATACAGTAGAAATACTTATTCAAGAGGGCATGCCATAAGCTCTTGGAGAGCATCAGTATATTTTACATGTTTGTATTACGTCAGGATGAAATGTACAAATTATGGGGCTCTTTTCCCCCTTTTTCTAGCTGCTAGGCTACTTCACTGCTTCCTTTTGCTCCCAAAGAAAGATGGATTTTTGTAGGCTTTCTGCAGTTCTAGCATTTTCAATAATTAAACTTATCTCTGAGGCAATCACATTTAGGATTACTAAGTTTCCTATCTCCAGGCTAATAGGGTCAAAATGCTTAGCTGCCCTCATGCCTGCCAGTTTATAGCATTTTGCTAATGGATCCTTTCCTTCCATGGGGATCACACACTGGCTATTAGGCGTTCTCTTGTTGCACTGCAATTTTAGGTGGTCAGGCAGTAATAAGTGTTCTTTTTATAAGGCAGACTTTATTGCCAGATTAAATAGAGTAACAAAGAAATAAGAATAACTTTTCTCTCACAAGCTTGCTGGCAAGGATTTCAGTCAAAGACAAGGGGGACTTCTGTAACTTGCTCGATGTTTCTCCAACTTCCATCTTTTTTATGCTCAGTCTCTTATTTTACTGCACTTGTACTCCCAAACACACTACCGCTTTGACTATAATTAAATATCCATGGGATATTTACATGTGGGAAGTATCCAGGACCAACAGGTTTCTGTCTACTTTTACTCCTTTCCTGAGAAGCTCTGCACCTGCAGTTCCCTCTTGTTTTTCCTCAGCACTATTCCTATCCTTATTTCACACCTCACCTTTACTTGCCTACAGAAGCCCACTGCAGCAGTCAAAGGTCTGGCAGGATGGCATCTCTGCGCATTGAAAAGTGGGGAAGTAAGAAGAAGAAGATGCAGCATACCAACTATGCCTTTATACAAAAATGGAATCACTTAGGCCACATTCAGACACACAGAAATTGCTATTTCCTTCCACTCTCATTATTCCAGAGTAAGCCTTTGTGGCAAACCAGAACTGCAGTCACACCTAATATATCCTAGCCTAAATGCAACATGCTATGACAGCGGATTACCCCCAAAATGTTGATTTTTCTGGTAGAAGCATTTAATATTATTCATTAAACCCTACCAGGTGAATGAGTAGGAATGATAAGGTTTTCAGTTTGTTTTTTTTTTTTTTCCTGTGATACTTCAAGGCCATTACATTGCACAGAAAGTAATAATCACTTGTCAGGCTCTCCACTTTACACATAGAGCCTTATTTCCATAGAGGTGAAGATTTAATAGTTCACTCAAATGCTCTTATTTTAAGGAATTTGGTGCAATCAGAGTGAACCTCACATTTTTGCCTTTTTTTAAAAAAGGACTTAAGACAACCAATCTGGCAGGGTTTCCATTCTTAAGAGCTCAAGACAAGATGAATTAAAGTTAATTGGGGGTAAAATGAAGCACTTTAAAGTGTGTCTCTCGAGCTCACAAAACTGGAATAAGCACAAAGGAGATCTATTCAATTATCCATGGTTGTGATATTTGTTTTGTGGAAACCGTGAAACTCAATCCACTTGTTCCTCTCCCTCTCTCCGCCTTTGATCTCAGCAGACCTCATAGGCTAAGCCATCTGGCTGGATCAGTACAACAACTGGAGACTTGTCAACAAAACTCAAACTTGGACTCCAGGAAAAATGGTGCTCAGAGGAAAAAAGCTTCTCCCCAAACCAAATAGTCACTTCACAACCCATTCTGCTGCTCAGTTTGGAGGTAAGGAAAGGAGAAAGAATAGGATTTTAGAAAACTCAGACCGAAGCCTTATTTGATTACTTCCAGACTGGTTTTCTGCAAGAGGAAGAATCTAACTCCAGAGAGCAACTGCTATCAGAGCAATTCTATTTTTCCTTGCTAATCTCTACCAAATGCAAATTTATTTGCCACTAATCTGAAGCAGTCTGGTTGAGAGGCAAAACCTGTACCCTTCACCCCACAGATGCCCGCATTTCAGTGTTGGTTTTGAACAAGTGGCCTGTAGATAGCCCAGTATCACAAATACAGATTCAACTTGCCTGCACACACCTGGGGCTCAGGTCTAAACTTGTGTGTGTGTACCTAGAGCTCCACAGAACCGACCCAGCCCCAGCTGTACAGGGTGAAGGGCAGTAGCCTGGACTGGGCTCATAGATTAACTCAAGTGCGGTGCAAAGTGGAGGCTTGACAAATTATTACTTTTGATGCCACCGTGATACAAGTGAAACATGTCTCAAACTGGTCCAGGCATGCCTTTGACTGCAGAACAGATTTATCATACCACGTACAATCTACATTTTGCTCTGGGGTCTCTCAGAGTGAAAGACAAGTCATTAATGTCCTCTAAGCAACCTCAAGGAGTGGTAAGACAAAGAATAATCATGCACAGACTTAGTTTTGAATAGAGTCCTGATTTAAGCATCTTGTTTCTCATCTTCCATCTTGTGCCTTTCAGCAGGTGAGCTGATTTGCTTTCTCAGAGAGATCTGCACTCCTGGCTGAACCGGCCAGCAATTTTCAAGTTGTATTTATTGAGTGGGTGGCTAACGAAAACAACATGGCAAGGTACTGGGGGAAGAAGAGATTGTTTTTGTGTCTGGAGCGAGTATGCTGGGCTCACTCTGCCTCCTGGACAAGGCTGCTCCATATCTTACTCACTGAACTCCCACTCACACCATAGAAGCATCAGGTGTACGGATGCCTGGAATATGAAATCAGGTCTGCCGCAGAGAGGGAGGGAGAGCAGGAGGAAGAGCTGTGCCCTGCCTTTTTCACACCTTTTGATTTAACCAGAGCTACAGGCATCGCCTGCTTCACCGCAGCTGCCTCCCACAGAAGGCCAGGCCGTGCCCTAAAGTTCAAGTCTGAGTTCGAAGAGTTATGAAGAGTCTGGATGTCAAGTGGCCCCTCCAGGCCTCACATTCATCTAAGGTTGGCAAGTCCAGCACAGAGAGCGCTTGCAGTCCAATTACAGGCATGACTAAAGAGTGTACAGTGGCAAACAGGCTGTGCAGCAAGGAGCCCTTTCTCTTTTGAAATACTTATATGCTGGGGCTAGTCTGTACCAGGATATTTTATCCTATTACACTATCGGTTAGATAAGGACTAGCACTGCTTGAGTTTTAAATATGGTGGTCACCATCTACAAGGATGCCAAAACATTGTCCTCTATCATCACCAAAGGTAATTTATAAGGGCAAATTCTTTGGTACACAGAAACCTGCAACTCTAAATTGCAAGCCTACACGTAATAGTGAATCATGGTCTGGTTAAAGGAAAACAGCTTGCAAAAGCATATTAAGATGACCCCAAGCTCATGAAGTATTGATGGAAGGCCTCCATTTAAATCGGGTTTTGCTCAAGAAATACTAAATATTCTTTCTTTCCTGCTTCCTTTATGTTGTTTTCCTTTGATGAGTAATAAATAAAAAGGCAGTTGAAAACAGAAAGAAGTGCAAAGCCCCAGATCTGAAAGGGACAAAGACTCCATCTGTCACAGAGAAATCCAAAAATCCAAGTACCAGCACAGAGCCCACCTGCCAAAAAGGTTTTATGTTTATGTTAAGTGTGGCTTTAAGAAACAGAAATGTTCTTGCAGATAAAGGCAGCCACAAGAATGACTGAGATGCACAGACAATAACTCCCTCCTTTGATTTCCTCTGCTGTCACCACTATCAGTTAGACATCTGAATGAAAATCAGCTTAGAAACTTTGATCCTGTTAAAAACAGAAAAACAAACTCTGTAATCCGTAAATCCTTAGAGGAACAGAACTATAGCATTCTCCTACGCAGCACCTTTAGTGCTGCAACCAGGGGGAAAAATGCACCGGGTGCCTGTAACCCTCTTTTTCAGTGCTGTGCCTTACACCAAGCAGCCCCCAAACCAGCACAGACAAGTGGTGACATGCAGGTGTCTTCTGCTGCCCTCTTGATCCTGTGTGAGAGGGTGGGCTTTGCTCTTTAGCCCCACTCAGAGAGCGCAGAAACCCCCAGAGGTTGCTTGCCCTTTGCATATGTAAAATCAGGGGACTTTAGAATTGATTTTCCTCAGCCAGAAATGGGGAGAATTGAGCAGCCACCTCTACCCAACAAGAGATCCCCTAAATAGTCCAGGTTCTTCTACAGTTTAGTTTTTCTCCTTGCTGTGCTTTGCTTCTAACGCACAGACTCTGAAACATCCATCGGCTTCCCCAGAGCTCAGCCCTTCACCTCGAACAGAGGAGATGCTACTCTGCCTTTGCCTCTGTGTTGAATTAGAATAATTTTTTGTTTGTTTGTTTGGCCAAAGGCCAGGACCTAAGTGCCAGAGAATGAAAACACAATGGGCAGTGCCCAAGAGCAGAAAGCACAGAGATGAGAGAGGGGCAGCTCTGTAGGAACATAATTACTCATACTGAGATAGTACTTTAAAGGACTTTGTAGGTCTCAGCACTAAGCTTTCTTAGATGCTGTCACCACAGAACTAACATTAACAGTATGCACTGGATACAAGCAGTTCCAAACTGCAGTATTACCTACCACCTGCTTCAGCACAACAGATCAAAATCTGCTATGAATCCAGAGTTCAACCTGCTCACCTGGTTACACAGGCACACAGATGCAGTCAGCTTACCAAGTTATCCTCTTATCACTTGGCTATGTGCTGGGTCCTACCCTTCCCCAACTGGGAGCTGAACTTGGTGAGCTGAGCCTCACCAGTGGGCTCCCCTTTGGACTGGAGCAGTAGCACAGCTGCAGGACAACAAGCCAAGCTCCCTTCTGAACCACAGGGTCAGAAGAGAGACACACAGGTCTCATTCCAAGCTTTCTCCTCCATGCTGGTGCAAAATCCTTTCCCGTAATGGAGTTAGCTCTGTCTTGCTCTAGGCAGCTCCCCTGCAGGGTACACAATCAGCATCTGTGTCAATTTTTCACATCTCTTCTTTCCAATGACCTTCTAGGCTGTGTGCCTGCTTGCTCCATTAACCCATCCTCGCAAGACACGCGAAATACCTGAACTTTCTGAAAAAAGCCTGTCATATCCACAGCCCCTACAGACAACATTTGACTGTGAGGACTCCCTGTGCCCTTCACATAGAGGGAGGCCAAAGCAGCCTGGTAGATACTCAGGTCAGAAGCAAACTTCATTTTCTCCCCTTCCCTAATGCAGCAGTCCCTGCCGATGGCTTTTTCCCAGCAGAAGCCAAGAAATGCTATTGCATTGCTACAGACCCTGGTGAAAAGCCAAGCTGCTACAAGCCAGCCCTGCTCACTGCTGCTTGTTCGGTGCCTCTCCCCTCCATAGAAGAGCTTTAAGGTGTAATACACACCCCAGATGCTGCCCTTCAGTGGGGTTACTGGGAACAGACCCCTACTCCAGTGCCTGTGCCTTGTGAAGGAGCACTCGTCCCAGCATGCCAAAGACTGAAGAATGGGTCTGAAAAACAACAGGCTTTAACACCCCTGCACCCTGACCATTAGCTGTAATTGTATTCTACATCAATCACATGAGTTTTCCCCTTAAAGGTTATTAAGTATAATTTCTACTATGCAAATAGTTCCAGCTTCATTAATGGATTTTTGGTTTCTAGTAGAAGTAATTCTTTGATGAATGTCTCCAGATGACAGTATCTGAAAAATGTATCGGGGGGAAAGAAAAGTCTCTGATGCAACGTAAAAAGGTCTATTGGCGAGAGGGGGTTGGGAAGATAGAAATATAATTAAAACAATTAAAATTCCTATCTCATGACCATTTACAGATGCTCCAAAGTGGCTCTAAATTAAAGGGAAATGTCACAGAACATGGATGTTTCTGCCAAAAAGCAGCATTAAAAATGACAAATTCCAAACAGCCTGAAGACTCTCGTTAAATCCAAGAAGCAGGGCTTTAACAGCTCAACGCAGGCAAGCAGAATGGGGAGACCAAAAAACAGAAAGTCAGGTCCAGCAGTCAGCTGCAGAAAAGAAGGAGACTTGGCCAGGGAAAAAGCTATCCAATAGAATAACCAGCCAACATGAGATCTATGGATTTTTAGATTTATTCCCACTAGATCAGGTATCTTTTCTATCATCTTATCTTTAATAGATTCAAACCGTCTGCTACTATGGCCTCAGTTACTGCCTTTTCCTAACCACAGATTATTATTATTATTATTTAAGTTCCTAAAAACTCTGGTAATGAAAGGCTTCATCTAATATCATGATTTGCTGGATGAAGGTCCACACACACACTCCAAGTCCACACAGAGAATGCTGTGGGGGTGGCATTTCCTCCTCTTTGTCTATTGTTGGCTTTTCCCCCCTGACCAGCATGCTGGGAAAACGTATTCCAAAAGAGATTTCTCATTTATATTGTGAGAAACCTCTGCTAGTGTGCTTCAGTAGAGGATCTTGTTTTATTTTTGTTTGCTATTTTTTGGTTGTTGTTTTTGGGTGGGGTTTGGTTTTTGTGTTTTTCAAAAAAAGGCCATCTGCCTAAACTTCTCCTTACACTCTTCCACTTAGGTTTACACTGGAAAAACTCAATTATAAGAAATACAATAAATATTTATTGAACTGGTGAGAGCAATAGCATATGCTGAACACGCTCTGTTTTCCTGGATATTTTTTTTTCCCCCTGCATCAAGCCCTTGTTCTGTCAGAATTGTTTTCATGTTAGCATTAGTCAGTCACTCCCCATGTGTCAGTAAATGCAAAACATGCCTGCTGTGAGACAGAGAGCGCGGGTGCCACTTTGCAGTTCCTCGGGATGCGAGCTGGCACAAAGACAAAGCACACACAAAGGATGACAGGCACCACAGCCTGCTTTTCCAAACAACAAACTGTGGAAATGATAATACCTTGGGAACGGGATTGGGGGGGAGGAGGAAGAGGGGGGTGGACAGGAAGCACATAGACTTCAAGAAGCTGAAATTTAGATGAAGAAGGTAGAGAAGGTTTCCTTGGCAGAAAGCAGAGCTACACAGCACAGCTGCCAGAGTAAAGCAACATCTGCACATGGGGTCAGGTATTACAACCTGGTAGCAGAGCCTATTAAGTGGCCATCTGTAGAGGGTTTGCTCATGTACAGGCATTTCAACAGCACAGCTTATCATTACCTAATACATGTTAACAAACTTGGCCATACCCTGCTACTGCAAAGGGGGTGGTTTGTTTTTCTTTGTTTGTTTTTTCCTTCTTTCCAGCGAACAAAAAGCATTAACTCTGGATGCCTCCACTTTTAGGGGCTAGGCACTGGTTTGGCTGGAAATTTGCTCTCTCTGGTTTAGTACCAGCCTAGACCCAGAGGGGGATTTGGCTCAGGCTATCTTCTGTGGTGTACTGGCCAACCTGCACAGGATCTGACCTCCAGAACACTTGGGCAAGGCTTAGCACCACTGAGCTGGCTGCTGGCAAGCAGATCTACAAGCTCTCTGCAAAGCCTGAGGACCACATCCAGCCCCAGGCACAGTCAGTGTGAGCACTGGAAGGACAATCAGCTCAAAATCATCTCAGGGGAACCAAGCCAGGCATCCAAAATGAGGATCATGAACCTATATGATCTGATTTCACATCATACAGAAAGACCATGGTCAAGTCCGGAAATTAGCTCAACCTTTCAGCTTGCAGCAGAGTGCCACAGCCAGAAGAAATTGTAGCACAGGAAATTATTGTTGACTGGATCCATCATTATTCTTTTACCATCTGTTAACTTCAGGTTAGTGTTTTTCATAGCTTATACTGGTTTTTCAGCATTGCATCCAATTATTACTGACCAAAAGCTGGAAAAAAAAAAAAAAAAAAGCTCAGATCTTGATCAGGAGTTCACCTTCAATTCCCAGGGAAGATTTCTGTCATGAAAAATGCTACAGAATCATTAATGAGCAGTTGTAGTGGAGACCTCTGTTTAATCTCCCATCCATCAGATGGCACCTTTGGCATCACTGTAACCCAGTGTTCCCACAACACCTGGCATTTACATAGTGCTTCACCTTCTCTAAGCACTTAATTGGCATAATAGATTAATGTTTATAGATTAGCTGACTCAGAAGATGACCACCACATTCCAGGTTTGTGGCGTTCCCCCTTCTTTCAGCACAGAGGTTTTAGCTGGTGGATAGGAGATGGCTAATTAACCTCTTGGTGTCCAGGATTTTACAGGTTGCTTTGAACCAGCCAGGTCATAGGAAGCAGGCTAGGAATCCCCCCACAAATATGCACCATGGTTAGGACAGTCAACATCTCCTAGCCATCGTTTATATCATTACTAGATATGAAATTGCATCACCTTCCACTTGTCATGGGCAAAGAGGACACACCTGGGCTGGTACTGAGGTTCAGGTGGCATGTGGTACCCTGATCATAGCCTTCAGCAAGCATCTTAAGTAGACTAAACATTACCTGACACAGTGATCTTTAGTATCATTGTTGTGGTCATTTGGTAAATTTTAATAACTAGATATTCAACCACTTCTTCCAAGTCTTCCAATATATTTGACAATATTCCTGGCCCACCCATTCACCCACTACGAGTGCACACATTCATACAGATGCTGCCTTTTACAGGATCAGAACCTATTCACAGGTTCACTCCATATGCATAAAATGAAATAAGTGTGACCCATGCCACTATGTAGTCTGGCATTTAGAGCATCACCCCATTCCCCTTAAAGACAGATGTGTATGTGTACCTGGGCACAGACACCCCCAGGAAGAAAAAGAGAAAGCTGGTTTAAATGTCTGGCCTTCCCTCTTTTTGGCAAAATGTACCACTGCCCTCGCTGCAGTTGATGAGCACTGTTCTTAAAGGATAACCACCAGCTTAAGAGAAGGCTTAGCAAGCACAAATGCTGCCTGTAACAAAACACTTTTGGATAGAGATAATATTCTTTGACACCTTCTTTGGCTGGGATTTAATAAGTGCGAAATCAATGTTATAATCAAACATAATACTCATTTCCTAGAATAATCTTCTGACACAGCACTTGTTATTTCAGCTGATTAGAAGCATTACTCAAATAATAGAAATTCCTGATCAGTAACCTGGGAGTCCAAGGCAAGGTGGGGTTTTTTGTATTATTATTTTATTTTATCCTAAGGCAGTTACTCCCCTTCATCCTACATGTTTACAAGTAGAGAAACACTTGTAGGAATTCTTCTGTTGCCATCAAGTTAAACATCATGTTCTCTCAGCAGTGGATAAATAGTGGATGATTAAGCTTTTGATGCCTAAACACCAGCATGTTTGGGATTAACAGCCAGACCTGTGCTCTTAAGGTCTGGGTGGTTTTTTATTTTTCATATTTCAATAGGCAGGAGCAAAGAAGGAATCTCAGACTGCGAGACTCAGCAAGGGAGCACAGGAAAGACCTCAGGCAACATTGATAGGACGCTGCCAGTTCTAGGTGAGTTCTACAGGTGGAAAACGTCTATCTTCAAAAGACTTACTGTCAGACAAGGTAGTTTTCAATAAAGATGAAGCTGATGGGAGGTTTTCTTTCTACATTTCTGCCGGCTTTTGGCAGAATAGACCTTGCGTGCATGAAGGAGTTATGCCTTGACAGGGAGTTGTAAAGCTTTCCCTTCTTATCAAGGCAGAGCAGCTGAGACAGCCTCTTCTATAGTTGGCTTTTTAATTGAAAGATTAGAAGTTTTTATGCAGTTTGCATGAAACACGGCATTTCAGAGAAGTCACCCAGAGCCTAAGCGTTTGGAAACTCCAATAACCTCAGGGGTGACACAGGCAGGGATCACCAGCCTGGGGAGGAGACAAGCTGGGGTCTCTCACCCTCAGGTCATCCTGTGACAATACAGAGTTTGTTCAAGCCCCCTGTAGAATTAGGTGTGCTTCAGTAAGCACACCAAGCATGAAGAGAGGGAGGGGGGCACTACAGAAATACTTTAAGAGGAAGTTCTTCTAGAGACTCATCCTCATTTCCCAGATGGGCTTGTGATTCCTGGCACCGATGCTGTGGGACCAGCTGACAAGTGTGTAGAGAGAGCACAGATGAAAGCATCCGAGCCCCAGGCTGCAGCTCAGACCAACGGCCAGGGCCAAGTCTCTGGGGAGAAGTTTCAAGGAGACAGCCAGCTGTATCTGCTGGTGAGAACTGAAGTCTCTGCCTGGGGAAGGGGATTGACTTAACTCAGGAGAGAGTGGAGAGGACAAGTTGGCAGCAGCATTAGAGGGACTTTGATCATGCAGTTTGAGCTCCTATTTAAGCTATCGAATTTCATTCATTTAACTTATCTTTGACTCTGTGATTCCCCAGGGAAACCATGAACACTCAAGCACTGCTGCCCAGTGGAAAAGAGCCAGGACACAAGTTTAACATCTCCTAGCTGAACACTAGGAAGAAAGGAGCTTCATTCTGCTGTATCCTACACCCAGCTCCGCTGCTCCTGGCATACCACAGCTGCCCCACATCCTGGCAGGGAGCAGCTGGGAAACTCAGCTAGTGGGGAGATGCAGGGACATGCACTTGGCCCCACAGAGGTACAGAATGATGTCTTTTTAATTATCTCAGTGTCACAGAAAATACCCAGCCCTTCGCTTTCTGCTAGGAATAACCTTCAATCACTTAAGAAATGGGGAATGCAAAAACCCAGGCCATAAAATCCTGACATCTACACTATATAACCGAGAACAGAGGTGACTGCCAACACACTGGAAAACAGGAACCAACAATAAACACCTTCACAAAATGGCCGCTGTCAAAATAAACAGGTGCACGTTTTCATTTATTGCCTTGCCATACACAGCCCAAGACATATTTCCAGACTCAAATGGTTCATTATGAAGAACAGTCAAAATAAAATTAAGATAGTGTCACTAAAGGAGAACACCTTGTGTTTACACCCTCTGCTTCATCCTTTAATGCCTGGGGGAATAATACGAACCTGGCACTGCTGCATCTGTAGACAAAATTACTGTATACAAGGCAAACTTTATTTTCTTCAACCTAGTTGAAATTAAACTCCATTTAAATGGGAGGATGTGGATTTTTCCAGCTGATAATCTAGTTCTTTTGTTTGAATCGTGCTTTAAAAAAAAAAAAAAAAAGAAAAAAAAAGAGTAAAAGAAAAGGAAATTCTCCTCCCTTTAAGCTTTGCAAAACTCATCCATCACCCATCTGTCCACCTTGCACCTCATTATTTATTATTCAAGACTCAACAAGCTAGCATGCCAGTTTAGATTTTCCCTGAAGAAAGCTGGCATCTAGACAGACAGCAACTGCTATCAAAATGTTTCTTTTTGATTTCTCTGTCCTCCCTCACTCCATCCCTTGTGGTGGGAATAAATACAAAACCTTTAAAGTAAATAAAACAGTTTTTTAATGAACCAGCAAAAGCAAGAGAAAAACAAAACACAGAAGTCTGTTTTCTTTAGTCAGACTTCATCACTGCTCCATTAAATCACCCTCTTCGTGGTCCCTTTCATCCACCCAAGTTCTCACCCATAAGAGGAAATCTGGTCTCACACAAATGCAGACTTCTAAATACGTGACACATCTGGTCTTCAAACCACAGGTCTAAAGCATAACTTACAGCCATGATGAATCTTTTCCAGGCATCCCTCTAATGAGATAATTTGGTGGATGCTGGAAAAGCAGCAATTATAACCCAGAACCTCCTCTTAGCATTTTGCTGTAGCAGGAGTGAAGCCCAAGCCAAAGCAGCCAGCAGCAGTGCCAGGGATGGGGTCCATCTCAACCTCCTCAGGCACCACATTCAGGTGGGTACACCTGCGCTCCCATGGGCACAGAGAAAGCTTAAAGCTCAGGGTGAAGGCAGCCTCCATGCACCAGGAATTATCTGCAGGTCTCCTTGATGCTGAAGGGGTATTCCCAAAAGTTGGATTGCTTTACAACTAGAATATGCTGGCAGCTTCCAGTCAGTTTGCCTCTGCAAATAGATACTCCAATAAGAAATCCCCCAGTTTGCATTACACTGCACACAACAGTATTGCCCAGAGGCATCCGTCCCAGTCAGGTCTCCAACATGTCACAGGCCAGCTCCTTCTGCACTCGGGTGTTGCAGCATATGGGCAATGCTTGGCTTTCAGGTCAATTGACACTGCTGTGCATTTGAACCATATTCAAGGGTATCTAGCCCTGAATTTGAATTCCCACCTCCCAATTCACTAAAAGATAAACACAGTTGCAGGTTTCATTTTTTCCTCCTCTATTTCAGGATTTGCAGAACGATTTAGCAGCGATGATAATTTAATGGTTAATAACGCAACACTCCCAGCCTGAGGGTTACAAGCCCCTCCATGTTGCAGCCCAACACGGAGCCATCCATTGGCCCACATTAAAACATATGCCTCAAAGAAAATAAAGCCCAGACACCTTTGAAAATAAGGCCTTTCCCCCCTGACTCTCCCATACAGAGAACCCCCTTGTGACAAAGACGGAGCAGGGTAAATGAAGTGCCTTCCTTTCCGTGATAACACCTTCCTATTTTTGTATCTTGCATCAAGTAACATCCTCGCTTATAACACTCACAGCAAGAATATTTATCGGGAAAAACATAAGCCAGAAAAGGTGAGATTTCTCCCCCACCTCCCCTCCTCTCTGTTATCTCAAAGTTTCCTGCCTGTCAGAGTTTCACACATTGGCTGATGTGTCTTTCATGCAATACATAAATATAATTTATGCAGGAATGTATCTGCAAATGCTCGTATTGAGGGGCTCTTCCGTGTGCATGTGTTCAGGCACCTCTGGGGGCCAAGCAGTTTACACAGAAGCTGTGCAAATAGTTAGATTTGATGAATATGGGGGAAAGCTCAGTTTTCTCAGACTGGCACTTCCCCAGAGCTGGGCTCACAGTGCTCAGGCAGAGACTAGACAATTTGGTAAGGAACTGCACAACTGTGGGACATGAATTGGGCTTTGGTACACAGGTTCAGGCAAGTGATGCATGGTGTTTGCCACCCTCAGCTGCAGCTGAGGAGCTTCAAGCACAACATAGTCCTTGCCTCTGCAGGTCAGTCACATGCCAAAAAGGATACAGACCTACAGCAATATCTCCAAACAAGCACATTTATCATCCATTCACAAGAACCCTGTCACTACCGTGGGTGGCACAACATCCACACAAAATAATATAATCAGAGACTTTGCTAATGATTTAGAAAAAACGCACTAGAGTTTTGAGGGGTTTGGAAATGTTTGGTTTTTTTTTTTTAGATACTCATTCCTCCCCCTCCCCGTGCTTCATATTTTACATTCCAGTAACTTCTTCCAGTAATCTGATGTCTTTCATTCCCAAAATTCATTATGAACATTAAGGTTTAAAGCCCACTCAGTAATAAACCAAGACAAGGACTAAATTGTTTCTCAATGGTTTTGCTCCAAGGGGGAGAAGCCCTGGACACCCACAGGGGCATCACAGCCATGGGTGCACACACAGCTGCGTCAGGCCTTGGTAATAGAATGCTGCATCTTCTGCAGCCTCCCTGGCTGAAGCATTGTGTCACCTATCATATGACGTTACCAAAAATGCTAAAAAAAAGATGTCATACAAAGTTCACACACACAATCCAAAGTACAGTGTTCTGGTAGGGAAACTGCCTTTTCAAGTATCTTGTCTTTAGAAACAGCAGTATAGTCTAAAATGTCAGTTATTTCGTAAATATAAACTAGCAAGACTTGCAGTTCTCGCCCCCCTTTTTTTTATGAATCTGCTTTAGTCCTTTAGCTGCTTACTCATTTGCACTTACCTTTTAGTCTGATCATGTAAAAGGTTTTGGAACAAGTACAGAGGAAGAATAAAAACATAATGGTTTCTCACTGCTCGAGGGCATAACTCTAATTAAAAAGAACATTCTTGCTTTTAGCACCCAGACTTCTCTCTCCAAAATCTGAACTTTGACATTTTCAAACCAAGATTTAAAACAAGAAAATAATTCTCAGTGCCATGATGAAAGACTGCCTGCATTGTACAATGGAAAAGGGGAGGGCTGAGAGAGAAAGAAGTTCAAGGCTAATAGACTTATCGGGGAATTTGATTTAGGAAAATGCAGATTTTTTTTCACCAGCAAGACCCCAGCTCACATTCACACATCAGCACTGTGGCTGCAGTTGTGTGCAGTGCTGGAGTCCCTGCACATATACACATGATGCAATGCTCTGCCTAAATGAGTCTGAACACTAATACACATACACTGAATAGAGTATATACACATATACAGTAACCTGATGCAAACTCCCATGCACCGACACACATCATACCCTGGTGGAGTCCATACTGCTGGATGGAAATGGAGGAGCTTGCGGCAGTGGCACCAGACACCCACCCTTCTACCATGTGCTACGCTGCTCAGTCTACCTTCAATGCCCTGCAGTACATCAGGCTGTATGTGTGAACTCCTCTACAGACAAATGTAGACATCTCTGATCCCATCCCTCACAGCCACATACTGCAGTTAACAGGCACAAAGGGGTCAGTGCTACACGTGAACCCTCTGAGTGCAGACACATGTCTACACATCCCTGCTTTCAGAGGCAAGAGGGTTTTTTTCCACCACCATACCCTGCAGCATTAGCAGTGGTCAGTGCCTGCACACCCTGAGATTTCTTCTGGCTCCCTTACAGAAAGCTCCCTCTGAGTGAGGGCAGATGGAGACCTGGCAGGTAAATACCTGGGAATATACTCAGGGCCAGGGCAATGTTTATGAAATGCCTTGTCCTTGCTTTATCTCCAGAGGCAGCAGCTCAACCCAGACACAAACCACCAGCTACATACCATGCTATCTCCAACACAAAGTTACATAAGTAGATCAGGTGCATAGATATAATAAATATATACACATAGAAGAATCTCCCAGAACTGCACAGCAAGTTTGCCCAGTGCTACTCCAGGCACCAGGTATTCCACAGTACCTCCAGTCCCAAAGCACTCCCCAACACAGTGAGACTTTCCAAAGTGATTCCCATTTCCAGATAAGCCATTTCCAAAATGGCTGTAGCTCCTTCTCTCAACTCCACAAGCAACTTTATGACAAAGCTGCTCTCTTGAAAACTTCCCTGGGTGCCCTTGGTGTCATAAGGCAACAGAACATATTTGCAGACACAAATCAATTTGTTTGTAGCCATTCTTCCTCAGCACACACTGAAGGATGACCCTTATTACCATGGAAAGCAAGGACTTTAGAAGTTAGATGTGAATATTGCTTAGAAAGAGCCTTACATCACCATTCCATAAGACACTTTCAACAAGCCACACTCAAACCTACCTGTAGAGTCAAGCACAGTTACAAGACTGTTTCTGCAGCCAGAAGACTTTGCCAAAATGCTGAGAACTGCCTCAGGTCAGAGCTCCTTGCTGGCTACGGCATTAGAGATGTTGCTGGTTACAGGGCAATATCCCACATAAAAGGACAATTAGATTCTGGCAGCTGGCAACTGATGAACAAGCCATACAGCTCAAACAATTAGAAAGCCCATACAAATTAAATTGCATTTTCACTGCATCCCACAGACAACAGCTAACCCCTTTTCCTGTTTCCACTCTACTCAAGGGACACAGCCTTCAGCTATCCATTTTAAGTCATTGAGTAAATTGGCAAGCAAAATGACAATCAGCAACACATGCTGCTAAGGAGTCACAGGTGTGGCAAACTAACACTCCATTTCCTGCACATGAGTTGCTTAGAGCCCCATTTACTCTTCTGATATATAAACCATAACTTTAAAAAAAATACATTAAAAATGTGTATTTTAGAATTAGCTTCTTATAATCCATTGAAAAACATTCACCCTCAGATTTGGATTTGGGAAAAATAAGGAAAAGGATAGAACAACAGCCTCAGAGAGCAAAAATCAGTAGACAGAAGATCAAGAGGTAAGCAGATAAAAATGTTCAGGTTTGGATCAAGAGTAATTAAGAACAGCAATTTGGAAAGGTGCAGCATGATTAAAAATTGGTAGCAGTGTAAAATGAACCCATACTACTCTATTTTAACTTCAACTGATTACACACCATAGTTCATTTCTTCTTGTAACAAGACCAATTCAATCGTTATCAGCTTCAAACAATATCAGTATTAATTTTATTTTAAACATCAATAAAGAGGAAACATTTACTAACAGCAAATCAAAAACCACATATGTATGGATTTCCATGTTGAAAATCAGTTCATCAGCTAATGTGAACAAATGACTAAATTATTGCAATAGTTCATATCCAACACATGCTCCTTTACAATGCACTTGTAGCTGTGCTTAATGTGACAGAGTTGGAGTGTTTTACAAGTGAAAAATATGAGCCCCAATGGGTCAGGCTACCCACTTCACTGTCCCTGTAGGAAAGAAGATTCTCCATAACTCAGCATTAACCTGACTGGCAGTAGCACTGAGCTTGCCATGCAAAGAGCTAATGAGTAGCTATCAGAAACACACATGTTGCCCATGGAAACATTTGTACTAGGAGCATCCTTGTGATATGACATGCCGGAGAACTCAGAAGCAGCTGGAGGATAATTTATTTTTGATCTGCAGCCTTCATCTTGTATAACATCTTCAGCTAGCTTCTGGATGATTGACCAGTTTCATCCATCAGGTTCTTCAAAGGAAAATAAAGCTACTCTGGTTTTTTTCCCCTGCTTCACTTATTTGCAGACAGGAGAAAAAATACTTTTTTCAGTCTTTATAACAGCAAAAATGCATGCACATGTGGGTGCTTGGAAAGGAAAAGCCAGAGAGGGGAAAAACGCAAGATCTGGACAGCTTACAAACCTTGACAAGATCTGCACATGGAAAAAAAGACAGCTGCCCAGCAGTCCTACAGAACTACAGGCCCCAGTCTTTCACCCAGTACTGAAGGAAGAGAGAAGACATGGACCATCCTGTCCATCAGTGATGGGGTGATTTGGCTGGTTTCAGAATTTCTATCAAAAACAGAATTTTGCAATCGTGTCCTCAAAGAAAATGAAAGGGAAACAACCTTCTGTTGCTGAGGTTTAGTTCATTTGGGGTTTTAATTCTCCCTGATTCTGTCTGAACAAGACCAGAGGCTGTGAAACTCACTCATCAAGCCAGCGCACACAGAGGCTTTTTTCAAATAATTTAAGAGTTATTTAGACACTTGAAAAATGTCCCAAACCTCAACTAATGGTTTGCAACTGAGATATGGACCAATCCCAATTATTTCACTGATTGATCTTTAAGTGATAGGTTTTCAAAAGAACCTAATATAGAAAAGTGTCCAGTTCCCATTAAAAAGTAATGAAATTGATACCTAATCTGTTTCAGGCTCCCCTGAAAAATCTAGTTTAAATTAATCTGTGGAGAAGCTTCACACTTTTGAGACTACGAGTTAGTAGAATTGACTGTTATGCTGTATAAATCTGATGAATGTTAAATAAAATGCTCCTAAAGCATCTGTCCATATGTCTCTGTCCTGGACAATGCCATCCATCCTAATCCAGTCCAGGACCTGGGCAATAGAAATTTTTCCACTAACCATATGTTAGCTTTGCCATATGGAAAAAATATGCAGTAATGAGAGTGGTGACAGAGCCAGATTCCTTTCCATATGTAGTCTAGAGTAAGACAGAATTAAACCCAGGTCTCTCCAGAGGAGAGCACCAGGTACAGCCCATGCATGTTCCTGCAGGGAGAGCCCAGGTTGCCTAGCAAACACATTGTAAAAAAACTCTCACACATCTTCTTCAATTAGAAGAATTCTCTACGTAATTATTTAGTAGTATTGTAGCTGGATACGAAAGCCTGGTTATCTGCCATGAGTACGAAGACTTCAAACTGCAAAGGAAAACCTGAATTTTTTGGTGTTACTTAGAATGCATTCTTACCGAAATTCATCAGTGTCTTGATGGGATTTTATCAGCCAAAAGGATGTATCATTTATGCAAAAAAAAAATAATTATGGTCATGAATTTATGTCCCTTGTTGTTAAGATGTTCCTGAGTGATGCAGAAGACACAGCAAGAGAAATAGTGGATATTTGCCCATCTTTTGCCCAACAGAGCATGGGTTTAAGTCATGGGCAAGAATCTAGAGACTGCAACGTACTGCCTCACCTACTCATTTCCCAGCACACTGAAAGATCTGCAGTCAAGGGAAAAAACTAGAAATCTGGGGAAAAGACATGGCAGGTCCACAATTATTTAGCTCAACTATCCATCCCCACTGTTTCACCTCATCGCTCTGGGGAAAATTTTATTCCAGGTCAAGAACAATTCTGGAGGATACCTCCTTTGAGCTGAAAGCAGCTTTGTACCCGTGCAGAAATGGAAACCCACAGTGGGCTGCAGATGCATGCCCAGCTCTGGGTCTCTGCCTACCTGCTCCCATGAGCAGCAGTGCGGAGCACAACAGAGGAAGGGCAAAGCCAGGACAACAGCTACCTAGAGTGAAGCATGAAGATGCACAGCTGGGGCTGATTGAGCTTCTGGTGACCCCAATCTTTAAATAGCTATGGTAGACCTCTAGTGCCACACATTAGGGCAGAGAAATTACTTTTCTTGAGCCAAGGACTGGATAAAAGAGGCATAAATTATCTCCGTTCCTATGCTAGGCTAATACTTTCCTCGGCAAGGAAATCCGCTTCTCCAAATGAAACAAAGCTTCCTCCTTTCTACTATGGGTGCCTCCAAGCATATGGTCATGTTCCCTATTCAAAGTGCTGATACAGCCCAGAAAGGTTATCTAATTACAGAAACAATACTTATTGGATGCTCTAATGCTTCTGCAATTTTAATAGCAATATGATAGCTAGGATTTATATTATTTTCCCTTTCTGATTAATTATTTACACAGAGACAAGCCTAGATTATTAAGTACGTGTGTGCCGTGCCAGGCTGCAAAGATATTTTTAAAAAGAAAAGGGAAGAAACAGACTTTAAACTTTTTCAAAACAATCATCCAAGTGTTTCCATAGCCTGTGACCCAGCACTTTGCATCAAGACTACTGGTACAATTGGCTCAGAGCACAGACTTGATCCGGGATGTTACAGGTAATACTATAACCTCCTAGTTTGGCACTAAGCTACAGTAGGGAAAGGAAACTCTAATGTCAACATGTCAATCAAGGAAAGCTGTGTTTAACTATAAGCCTAACAAAATGCCACACAGGAGTACATGACAGCTGGGAAACATTGTATAATGCAGGCAGTTTTGCAATGACTGTTCACCTACTCTTCATGCAACGCGTCCCCGAGGTGCTAACTGGAATCAGGAGAAAACTTAGGAATAGCCAAGAGTTCAGAGAGACATTTGTCAAATACCCAACCCCTTTGAAAGCACAGCCATGAGTTCTTCAAGTAGACTGTACTCTGGGGGAAGCACACATTTCTCCCCTTTTTATTAACAAAAAAAACCCCAACATCATCTGTCAAAAATACATAATCTTTTCCCAAGATCAAGTAATTCTTGGAGATTTGCCTCAATATACTTTAAAAGACAAGTCAGATACTTATTACTAAATGGCAGCATTGAGCCTGGCCAGCTATTCAGGTGGGATGATCTCATTTTGAATATTTCATTAAAAAAAATTCAAATCAGCCTAAGACATTCTAAAGGCTATGGTTAAAACTCTACCAGTTTATAGAAATCTGAAAACCGTAGCTACTGTGTTTCAGTCTGAAACACAAATCTTTGCTTTACATCTGTGCAAAATCCTCTGCATTTATCATTCTGCAATCACTGTGCTAACTTTCTACAAGTCCAGATGTTTATAGGAAATGGTGCTATTATCCTCCTTTGCTGCAGCAGTAAAATGAAAACAGGACATTTCTAAGGAAACAAAAAAAAGAGAAAAATCTTTATGCTTATGTCAATACATTCATTCAGCCTGGAAAGAAATTAATCCTATCAAGTTTTAATCAGGTGGCAACTTTGCTTTGATTTGTGAATAACAGTTCTAATAAAAGAAATTTCTGAGAACAGAAGACTGTATAGTGCAAAATGCCCCAAAGCCACCTCCTCTGACTGGGAGGTTCTGGTCATTAAAAAACAAAACAAAACAAAACAATCCCCCCAAAACAACAAAAAACAAACCAAACCAAAAAAGAACCACCATTACCCATCTCATCTCCAGTGATGAGAATGTCAGTGAGAGGTCTGAGGAAAGGACAAAAAAGCAAGTCCTTAGAAAAAGAGAAAAGAGAAAAAAAAAAAAAATCTAATTGGGGTGATTCTAAAATCTCTCCATCACCTCACAGGTTGGGGGGGAAGGGAGAAATGGGAGTCTATGAGACTTGGCAGGGCATGCAGTTTCTTCTCACATCTGCTTTCATGTCATCACAGCTGGATTAAGTAAATCAGGCACAAATTTACAATAGACGGAGGTGATGCCTCCTCCTCCTCCAGGATCAGGCAACAGCAGCTGCACAGGCTGATCCACCAGCCTGCTGGGTCACGGATGCCGCTGTGGAAGTGGAGGAAAGGCTCCCTGTGTGGTACCCTCCAAGCTGCTGGAGGACAATGTGACAAAAGAGATCCCCTCCTAATCCATAGCACTGAATAGAGATGAGCCACCATCTCAGCACCCAGAGAGGAACCGCATTTGGTGATAGCCCCATCTCATCCCAGGAAAGGGAGGTGTTTAGGAACAGAAACATACATGCATCACGCAACTAGTTAAAGTAATGGCTTAGCCATGGTATAATGCCACAGCTGCAGAAGGAGCCTTGATCCATGCCAAAGGCTGCAGAAACATGTCCTAAGTCTGAATCTCAGGTTCTCCAAGACCCAGAGCTTCTCCAGGAGAGGAGCAAGAAAACATAGACCCATTTATCTGGGAATTGAAAGTAGCTAGGAGCTTCATAGCCTTGGGTGATGGGGAAGGTGACACACACCAAGGTAAAAGAGAAAGCAGAAATATTCTTGGATGGGTCCAAGTTCCTGCAGTGTTTGCAGTCACGCTGCACTGTTGTGAACATCACAGCAGCATCTTCCTCATGCAAGGCACCCCGGCTCCCTCTACTCCAAAATGCATTCCTGGAGCAGGATGTGGCAGGAGCAGGCACTGCTGTCCCTGTGAGGGGAAAAGGCAGATCTAGTCAGTATTCCCACCCCCGCTATTTTCTGGGGAGAACTTCACAATAGAGTAAATCTCTGGTAGCAACAAGGCTTGCTGTGTAGGGAAAAGCCAAGTATGAATAAGAAACCCTTCCATCATGCTGTCACAGAAAGCAAGATCCCTGGGGCTTGAAGGAAGGCTGAGCCTTAAACGATTTGCTCTTTAATGGGCTTTTTCTTTGCAATCAGCATGCGAACTTTGAAAAACCACCGGTTTGGTTTCTAGAGTGTGTAGTCCTGGGCCCACCGAACCCACGCAGCTCCCCGCTCCCCGCACATGAGCCGCCTGATTGGCAACCCTGCCATCAAGAGCCTCCGTGTGATTTCTACATTATGTATTGTATTAAAAATAATATGCTTCTGATTTTTAAAAAAAGTTTTTTAAAAATATGGTATCAGTACATGATCTTCCTAAAAGCTAAAAAGATGCATTTTTAGAAACAGATAAGTCAAATAGTATGCAACAGGGCAGTACAGCATAGCTCAGCATATAGATCCCCGGAATCAGACAAGTCCTTCTGAAACCAGGGCAGTTCAGGGTAGGAATGGAGAATCCATGAGGACCAGACAAAGCAGAGGATCAGGTCCAGCCTCTGCCCTTAACCCTCCACAGAGGGAATGATGTTCCTGAGGGAGAGCCTGCATGCCTGGCTTCAGGGAGGTGGCTGAGTGTCCTTCAATGCAATGAATGTACTGTAACAAAAACTGGTAGGCTCATTCCGAGCTTCATTCAGAGAAAAAGGCTGCAGTTTGGTGCCACCTGCATGGAAAATCTTTCTCTCTGCCCATGTGACCTTCCCAAGGCCTGACATCCATGAGCAGTCATGATTCAGCCTCCAGCACACACCTAGGACAGGACAGATATTGTCCGCTAGGATGCACGTGGAGTCTCTGATGGACCAGAGAACTGAATGACATCCCCAGATGTCAATTCTACAGCTAGACCAACCCTATTCTAGCTTGTGTCCTGCAATATCCTACATTGATTGCTTCGTCATTTCTTTCTCTGAGGGCCCAATTGCCATCAATGTTTCTCATCCTCTAGGAAAGTTATAGAGGATTAATGCTGAGCAGCAGCTTCTAACCCTTTCTCACAAAACCAGCTTAGTCTCTGTTGCACTGTATTTACTTCTGTTTTCCAGTACTAAGGAAAAGCAAACAATGTAGAAAACCTTTAATTTCACATTTTTTTCCCAGCTGGTAAAAATGATAGCTAGATATGCACACATCAGTATAATCATCTCCTAAACAAATGGCACAATGACAAACCGAGGGGGCGGGGAGAGGGGGAGCAGAGTACAAGCTGGTGTTTTCAATTTAGAAAGTATGCATTATTTACACTGCCATTATTCCACTCAATTTGAGTTCACGCTTTAGTCCTAATTTCAGTATAATCAAAGTCAATGAATATTTAATCAGCATTGCTTCCAGAAATTGAGTAATGCCATTAACATAATGTCCCCAGGACTTTAGTGCCGATTTTCCTCAAAAGCATGGGACTTCCACTCTTCCTGCCCTTCCCCCTTTTATTTTAACCAGTTGGTGCTCTGGTCTCCACCTCTGCTAGGTTTAACAAGGTGGAACCTGTCCAAAATGCAGGGGTTGGGAAAACCACTTCCCAAATGCGGAGAAGTCACACCACCCATATTGATCCATCCTCAGGACAGTTAATAAAACTAAAGCATTTCGCTTTGATATGGCTCAGGATGGAAAAGCATCGCAATAATGATAATCCATTTACACTTCTGGAGCACCTTTCAACAGAGGGGCTCAAGTCATTCTGTAAACATTAATTAATCCCTTCCACTCCCCTGCAAGGAAGACACTTATTAATGTGATAGCTAATCTAGAGATAGGAAAATCGGAGCATGACAAGGTTAAGTGCCTACTTTACAGCCACCCGGGAATCCAGCGGCATTTGGGCAGAAGTTTGAAGCTCTGAATGGCTCCAAGTTCCCTTTTCTAACCAACAGAATGTGCTGCTTCACTAAAATGAGATCAAGAAAAGCAGCAGCACCTATGAATATTTATGAACAATACAAAATTACAACATAAAAAATTGTACAGACATTTCAGAGCTGCTAAGTGATGTCTCCAAAGCTGTATCTCTATGTGCACAGAGCACTCAGTAGTCTGTGCACACATGCCCCCTCCAGTGGGGCCGCATCTAATCTATCATCTTTTCTAACATGACTGCCACTGCAAAATCTCAGCAATGCCTTCAGCCGAAGACCTATGACAGCCTTCCATCTACCTGGGCTAACATAAAACTTTCCTCCATGGTGCTGGAAAATCTGTAGGGCATATGTTTTAAAATAGTGGATTCCCCACTTTCCCTTCTGTAGATCTAGATAGAATCTTAATGCAACCTTTATCAGTAATGAACAATCTCTTGTTCTCCCATAAACTTAGAACTCATCCTATTTTATATTAATAAGGAAGGACCAAAGTTCAATTTTGTCCACACTCACAACACATGCAATTAGGAAGTCTGAGGTTATACAGAAAAAGCACTTAAAATTTATTCTAACCTGATTTTTAGAGGCATTTGGTAGTTTGGGATCATCACACTTTCATAAACTCTTCCATGAACAATTTCTTATTTCATGTCAGTTTACTACAGCTTCCCTAAAGGTCACCTGTTTGCAAATCTAACCTTTGCTCTGACAAGGCTCCAGCATGGTACAGGGACATGGCATTGCAGGTGCTCTTTTCTGTAATGACATTAAGGATAGTTTTAGAACTTCTGAAGACTTCTGGGCTGCACTTGGGCATGTTGTATGGAAAACTTCAGCTACCACATCTAAGAGTGGCCTCTGAAAACATTTTGTCTAAAAGTTTCACAAAGTTGTTCAAGCTCAAAGCTGGTATCACCAGTATTTGATTATTTTGCTGGATTATATCATGGTTGTGGCCAGCTGAAGTGAAAATCTGGGCTGACAATAATGAGAGTGGACTAAGTAGCAGTCAACAAATTTACATTCTATTTTTATGCTATTTTTCTAATGTGGATAAACATGAGGGTCTAGTTTTACGATCATTTATGAAGCCTTATTCTTGACTTATCTGAAGAATTTCCTCTTGCAGATAGCATGGGTGAAAAAATGATGCAGTTGGAACACTAATGGAGAAAAACATATGCCTGCAGAGGGAATGAAGAACTCTTTTCCTTGAGCAGGAGTGGAGAGGTGTTTGTTGTAGTCTGAAGAAAGGCAGAAGGACTTTGTCAGCTCAGAAGCTCAAGTCAGCAGCAAAGAATAGCTTGTACGTGTCACTCTGACATTAACCATCACACAATGACAGCCTCCCATAGTCTCCAGGGAATCACTTCTGTAAGGCCAGGTATCATTTTTCTAACCTTTACTGCTTTTACTAGCAAGTTGTTTGAAATCAGAAGCTTAATGGTTTTGTGTGGGTGACATATTCTCCTGTGCCTTGAATGAGGCTATCTCAGCCATGCTCTACCAACACCCTCTGACACCTGCCCGATTATCATAATGGCTTTAAACATTAGCTTTAGAAAACACCACTACTGTCCTGGCTGCAAGCGAGAAAACACAGCACCAGATGTCTTTCAGCAGTACCAGGAATGAAAAATGGTGGTTCTGCCCTGGAAAATCCCACCTTCACTGACTCTGAATTAAAACCAGTGACACAGACAACACATAGAGATCCTTCACTTTAAAAAAGAACAAAGCGGTCATCCTGGATGTCCAGGCTGTGGCCTACCAAGATGGACTAGAAGGGCAATCAGCTTTTGCAGCAGTGCAAAAGGGGGAGGCATTTCACAGTGCAGTTCCTGACAGGCAGAGTAAGAGTTAAGCCAGAGGGTGGGGGAGAAGCCAGAGGATTGCCATAACATATCATCAGTGGGACTATTAATAGGGTACAGGTTATAACTTATTCATGAACTTCTGCACTTTTCACTTCTACCGTACGGCAGGGTAACATGGGAACACTTATGAACGACACTACTAATGCACCAAAGAGAAAGGAAACACAGTTCTGGTGCTGTTGCACATTAAAACTATATATCGCTCTTCAAGACTATAGCAGATCAGTCAAGCACACAAGGATACTACTGTTAAAAGATCGGCCCTCAGTGCACCACTAGCCCCACTGGGTCTTAGATACTCTTGGCAGACACAGAGCACATTAAATCTTTTAATCTTGGGTATACTTGCACAACTTGCTGTATGATTTCTGTTTCAGCAAATCCTTATGAGCACTGTCAGACTCAACATGCAACACTCTTCTCTCTGGGGCCCATGGCCATGGTGGCCCAGTGCCAGCACAGAGGCATTTCCTTTGCTCTTTGCAAGCCCAATGCAATTCAAAGCAATGGCATTCCTTAACCATGCCACAGTACCATTCACATTAAACTAATGCTAATTAATTGGACCAAATCGGAAAATTGATTCCATCAGTTTTAAAGTTCATGTCTAAAAATGGGGGTTTGAATGCCCTTGAGGGCTGGTGAGAATAACCTCTTCTACCAGGGGGTTATGGCTGACCAATCAGCACTTACAAAAACAAAATGGAGCTCTCAAGAAATGTGAAAGCCCTAATTCACATTGCTATTTCAGTTCCTGAAGGAGACTAACACTATAGTACAAATAATTTAGGACTTAATAGATATGACAAAGGCGATGGGCTGAGTCAGTAGCAATGCTGAAGAAGGGACTTAAATATCCCTGGGGACTGAGTTTATTCCTCTCACCTACTCTCCTGGCAAGAGATTTAGCACTCGTCACTGGTCACTGTTTTATCTCCGTTGTCTTAATTGTCTTCCTGCTAGTTAGGGCTCATTGTATGTTATATTGATTGTTTTTCCACGCTAATTGACTGTGTGGTTGTTGGATTCTTTAATTGCCATCCTGAAAGGCACCGTAAATTGTCCTACATCAACATTAGTTGTTGGTAAAAAAACACAGTGGTCCTATGGAATCTAAGTGTTAATATCTAAGTGTTGAGACATCTCAAAGCAGGAAGCTATTGTACCCAGCCCATGAACACAGTCCAAGCGCTGAACCTTACCTATTTTCCAGCAAATTTTTTACACATATGCGGATAAAGACACAAAGTGAGTTCTATAATCCCAACAAGAGAATCCCAGGATATCTCCTGCAGGGTCAAGGGAAAGACAAACACTTGCAAAGAAAACACTCCATCTTCCAAAAACATGGATACCACCTAACCTACAGGGTTTTGAAGAGCTCTCAGCTCATTTAATCCCTTCTCTCAGCCACCTCATCCTAACATTTTACAATGAAAACAAAGATTTTCATATTCATATTCTGGTCTCAAGTTCCGGTTTTGAAGCATATTCTGGTTCAATATTCATTGCAACCCAGAGGATGGATGTACACAGCCTACAGCATGTCCTTTCCACACACATGTGAGCTCCCTGGCTCCTCCTCCAGTTATCTGAAGTCTGATCCAAGCCACAGAAGTTAATGGGTACTTGCTTTACATTTCTACAGACCTTTTGCTTCAGATCTTAAAATATTTAATATTTCTCACATACTGAAAAATACAGACAGGAACCAAGGGAGATTTTCCAGGGCAACTAATTCCTACTAATTGCCCTGTTAGAGCCTTTGAAAGTTTGACAAAGGACTCACAGACACTCTTAGGCAGTTAAGTTGCTGCACCTGGATCAGTTCTTCAGCCCCCATATCTATAAGCATTGTCTCCATATGCAAATCCACGCTCTTAAACCAGCTACACTGAACAGGAAGAGTCATTCATACAAAATATTTAAGCATTGTGGAAATGACAGAAGACTTCAAGAAAAAAGATTAATTAAAACCTAGACAAGAAAAAAGAAAAGCTTTTTTTAAAAAACATTTAGCTTGGAGCTTGGAATAAATTTGCCCTCATAGATCTCATTAAACATTAAATTATTCATATGCACATTTATCTTCCATGATTTACCCCAAAAGTGGCTAAGGCCTGTATCTAAATGTTGGTTCTGCAACTGAAGGGTAGCATGGCAGAGTTTATCAATGGCTCTCCTCCCTTCAATTACTGGATGAATAATTTAATTTCCTTTTCTGATTGGAATGGAAATCTAGTTGCTTCATAACTTCCTAACCTTCCTAGAGTAATCCATACAAATGGCAGCACCGCAGTTGATTTAAATAAATAAGAAAAAAGCTACCAGAACTTTCAACTGGGCTGTGGCTGATCTAGTTCCAACTCTTACTGAAAGAAACTCCAGCAAAAACCACTCTCCAGCACTGAGTCCCTGCCCTTTTCTTTGGTGAGATGGGGTCCACAGCCTTCCACCTTAGCGAGCGGTGGTGCACTGGGCAGTGAAAGGCGCTGGTCAGTGGTTGAGGCTTATTGAATACATGCTGACTCTCTCTTTTCTGGAATAGTGTCAATACTGCAATTGATTCCAGGCCTTTTCTTAGAAGAATCCTGGTTCTAATTTAATCCTATTGAGCAGTTGTCAGAAGGCCACCAAGGGAGGAATTTCATGCCTTTTAGCAAAACAGGCAAACAGTGGTGGGTTTGAAAAAAGCAGAAGAAAGGATGCTTTCTGTCTATTTTTGAAGGATAACTATGACTACAGCAGTCCCTGTTGCTGCCATTGCCTACTCACAAGAATGCACAATCCAGTACCTTGCTTATTTTCCTATTAAGGCAACATTTAGTTGGTTTAGTTTTTGTAAAAATGGATTTTTAATTTTTTTTTAAAGATGCTAAACTCTCCTCTTGGTGTCTGACACTTCACAGAACTTCCCCCCTTTTTTCCCCTTTTTTCTCCTAGTTAAGCAAAATTCCCACCCTACTTGTGCAAACGTGCATGAGGAGACGGTTAAAGGTCTTTTTTTATAAGCTCCTTATTCTTCTGAGTATAGCCATTCAGCTGGCCTACCGTATATGTAGGCCCATTTCTCAGCACCTTCATGTGGTTCCTCAACTAATCAATACTAGTTTCAGCTGATGAGAACATGCTATGAAAACACGTTTGCTATTCCTACATATACTGACCCCTGCTATTCCTTCTCACCCCTCCAGGAAGTAACAAAAGCAACAGAAGATGAATTCTCCCTCAACACTTGAAATCTATCCCCTGGCCTTCTCCAAATCACTTGAGTAGTTCTTCCTGCATGTGAGGCTCCAAGGGAAAGTATGTGTTAACCTGCCACATTTACAGACCTTTCTTTAATTTCAGGACACTGGTCTTGAACTTTAATGAAACTATTAATAATGTGCAGCAGTAACAGAAAAAGGAGGAATGGAACTGAAGGAAAGAAAACCTAGGGATGCAATCCCATCCGTCTTTAGATGCCACTTCCTCACCAATATCTGCTGTGACCACCAGTTCATTAGACTGATGTAATCTATTAAGTAATAGCCACCAGCCTGTCCCCTCACTGCCTCCACAAAGCAACCTGTTAAATACTTACAAGGTAGCAAGTCAATACAGAACCATTTTTCTCAGGCTTTGTTGTTGCCCAGCATTAACCTTATTAACCTTTAAGCACAGCAAAATGGTTGTTGACTTGCTTAAACACCTGCTTTGGGTGGAAGTGATGTGTGTAGTAGGAGCATGTAGAAAAGGGAGACTTGTCTTTTGGCCATGCTGGCCTGGCCTTTCCCCTGCTGTTGGCAGGAAACACATCCATCAGCCCAGTGAGTATATGCGAAGTGAACTCTGTTTCCCGATGTGAGGAAGTGACAGGTTCCATTTGGCTTTTATTCAGAGAAGGATGGAGAAGTTTCTGCCTTCTTTGGGTCCTGCTGCCCTGTGCAGTTGTTCTATTTGGCTTCACTTTGCTCGTTTAGCCACTAAAAGACCAGCTCATCAGGCATCTCTCTCACTTTTTGGAGTTCTGCGTTTGTGTGGACCTGTGGCTAATACTGCATCCAAATTCAGCCCATAGTTTTAATTTCTCCTAAAACTCAGAAAAATGCACAATTCTTTTGGTCGCCTTTCTGCCACCTCTTTTATAAAGCTGTCTCTGTTCTCACACTAACTTGAACCAACTTGCCTCTAAAACTGGCTTCACGCTCTACAGCTTGAAAAAGAATAATACACGTACACACACACAAACTAACCTACTATGCATCTAATTCTAGGGCATTGATAGCTACTGGAGGACCAGTTCACTTTATAAATGGGAACACATAAGCCAGCTATTCTGAAATATTTCCATCTTCTGCCAGTTTAAGCAAGACCATTTTCTCTGTTTGAATGCCTTTAACTCTCTCCTTCCTCCCAAAGCTGTGGTGTACTGTTCCCATGTCTGCTAGTCGGGGCTCATCACCTATTGGAAATTCCATGGGAAACAATAAGTGTTCTTCTTAAGCCATACATAGATTTCATGTCATGTTCTATTTGACATTTGTCAATATTATTTAACTGCAAATTTATTTCTTGAACCTGCTCTGATGCTCCGTATTATTTCCTAGCTATGTGTCTTATTGTAGCAATAAGAATAGAGAGGGTGACAGAGGTTCTTAAAATGAGAAAAGGAACAGAGGCAATCTCCAAGAGTTTTATATGTGCATTTTGAGGTGCTTGGCAAAAGTTTGCAAGCATATTTTGCCTGTGAACAGCACACTACCCACCAGTATTTGCTGTGTCTGAAGGTGCCAGAAAAAGCAAGCCTGAAACACACACAGGGGAAGGACTGAGTTGAAAAAAATCCAACTTAGCATCTATCTGCTCACAACAACCATCAAGCACATAAATGAGTCTTGCACTCTTCTTTCCTCATCTTCACTCTGTGGCCGCTCTCCAAAGAGAAGGCAGTGTGATGAGCCAGAGGAAAGCGAAGCAAAACCTCCCTGTTTCAAGATCTCATTAACTGGGAAGTTAATAAGTGCACTGAAGCTTTCATTCCTCGAGCAGAAACAGGAAAAGTTAAGAGGAGAAAAAAATACTTTTACAGTGTCAGAATTTTTACGGCTCATCTTTAATGGTGCCTCTGTACATTTTTAATAGCTGCTCCTCCACATGAAACCCACAGGAGCAAGGTTTAGGGAGCCAGAACTTACTGGAGTGCTTACATCCACATTTCAAAAACCAAAAGCCTTTCCACAGAAAATAAGATACTGATTGAAAAACTGCAAGAATCATCTCCTTATACTCCAGAGACATATCACTTACTTTTTGACTCTTGAGCCATTAAGGTTCACTGGTTTCATACCTTCAATCTCATCTCCTAATGTTTTACAGAGGGCCAAAAATTTTCATTAGGCTTCCTGCAGCCATCTACTGTTCAAATGGGGGCTTGAAGCTTCAGAAGTGAACCGCAAAACATAACAAGAACTAGTAGATTGAAATTACCACAGAATAACAGATCTAGGCAAAAAAAAAAATCTTTTTGAGCTTTTGTAGGGCACATTGAACAACCAGGAACCCTATTTTGCTACCAGGACCATGTTGAATAGATACAGAATCAGAAGTGGAGATGTTGAGGGGTTTGGGTGGAAGCAGAGCCAGGCCAGCAGGACAGGAAACAGCTGAGAGATGCAGAGCTCAACAGGCCCCAAGCTCCTCAGAACTTCATCTCTGTGGCAGAGTGGAGGAAGGAAAGGAGACAAGGAGCTCTTCTATCCAGCAGCTAGAGGGGGTCAGAGATTTAAATTTACCCAAATGGTAGGTGATGAAAACAAAAAACCCAAAATAACGAGCAAGGTTCAAGGCAGCAGTTGTCCCTGTTTCAAGAACAAGGACTAAAAATGCCTCTGATCATGACAAGAGGGTCCTTCCACCTTCAGATAAAAAAAGCACCTACACCTACTGGTAAAATTTTACAAGGATCATAGTTAGCAAAAGGATCAGGATGTCATTTACATACAAGAAAAAGTAATCCAAAGGAAACTGGAAATCCATTTCAGTTTGTAAGTTATCCTCTATTAAAACTTAGAGGCACAATAAATGGCTTCTGCTGAAATTCAGCAAAACTTCCTCAGCATTTTTGAACAATTCTTTTAATTTCTATTCAGAGTGATTTTTTTATCTCTCAGGATAATTTTTTTCTTTTGGAAGAATCGATAATCAAAGACCATAAGTACTCACTTGCTACGTGTCTATTTGTTTCCAGCTTCTTTAAATCAATGTACTCATGCCTAAAAATAATCATAAGTACTCCTAAAATTACAAATAAATTCTAAGCAGACTAGCAAAGCAATGCTCATAAACAATACTCAATATTTATAAGCAATCCTACAACAGCAGGTGTGATAAAGGGTTCAATATTGTTCGTACTGTCTTAGGACTTCAGATCACTACACAGAGTTGACCCAAATCATTTGCACAATACCCCTATGAAACAGGTGTAATATTATTTTAGATTTATAGGAGATATGCATGATCCCAGTTTCAGAAAGTTTCTTGACTTCAGTTAGTGTGTTCACACTTAGCTGAAGTTAAAAAAAAATTCTTTTGCCTAAACAAGAGCCTGAGAGTGTTGATTTATTTTCCTAAAAGCACCTTTGTTGCTTAAAAATCAGTCATTTAACTTGGACCTCAGGCAAACACCCAGTAGTTTCAGAGGGAGAGAAGGGCTGAGGTACCCTTCAAACTATGTTGTAGATACATCAATCTAGGTTTTTTTTTCAATTAGTGTATAAACATTTTTAAGGAGACATGGAAAGAGGGATTTTTAAGATGCTTAAATTCCTTTTCTTTTCTTGAGGGTAACTAAAGACACCTAAACATAACCACAAATCTGGGGTCTAGCTGCCTACCTGTAGCCAACTGTTTGCCATAAACATCCTGATCAAACAACAAGGCAGTGTCAAGAAAGAAACTGAAATTCAGGGATGCCCAGCTCCCAATCTTTTAAAAAATTGCTGCAAAACAGTGAGAAAAATTGATAGTTTCACATCCTTGCCAGCATGCCAGGATCACGCTTGCAATTGCTATTACTGCTTCCCATGGAATTATTCAAGCAAAATCAGGGCATTGTCACTGTTATGGAAACCCAGTGTTTTTGTCACAGGGTACTGAAGCTTGGTGCCTGGGAAGAAACAGTGAGAGCGAGAGTTCCCATTCCAAATGCAGCACATGAACATCTGGCTTGGCTCCCTTCCCTCGAGAGCCTCCACTTTTTGGTTCAACAGCCACAAAGGTCACTGCTGGAGAGGGAGTTTCAGTATGTTCCCATTAAGCCAGACTGGCTTCCCAAGCTTAAGAAAAGTTTTGCTTTCTCTTGTGCCCTTTATAATTTTCATTTTGGGTCACTTCCCTTTCAACAGCAGAAGAGGCAGGAGGATTCACCCTGGCTGTTGGAGTCAGTTGCTGACAATACTTAAACTTAAAATTCCTTTTAATATTCTGCTTAGACACACTGTAAAGGAAGAATGGATATCCAGAATAATTAAAATATGTTTAATTTGCATGGAGCTCAGGGCATTGTTCTGACATCAAACATCACTGTCAACCATATGTGGAATTTCAACTGCCAAGTGCTTCATTTATGTGAAAATTAGCTTAAGTGTAGAAAGAATGAAAAATTTATGATTATTTCACATTTTAATAAATGCAGTGCTATGCATTAATTTAGACTTCTAAAACAATTTTGACAGTGACAAGGGAATCCTTCGCAGACTAAGTGCTGTAGCGTACTGTGTTTCACATGTCCTGTGGAATTATGTGGTAGAGTGTTAAGGCAGCTAGATTTTTATGTTTTTAAACAAAGACATTATATAACTATATCACTTAAAATACTACTTCATTTCACTCTTTCCCCCATTCTCCCATGGGGAAGCATAGAACCTATCAATAGATTTCAGACAGATCGGCGTCTTGCATTATGCCAAAGTGTTTCCAGTGAGAAAAAAAGAGTGCATATATTACATTGTTCAATATAACAGGCATTGGCAACTTTCCCCAGACTTTTGTTACACAAGAAAATCCCTTGGATGGTGACAGGATCTTCTCCAAAGTGCTAAGACCTGACACCAGAGCATTATTTTTCATAAGTATCTTCTGTTCTGCATAATAAAATATGATGCTTCGCCATCTCTCACTTCTTATGGGCCATCTGGGCTTTCTCCAAACCTAGATGGCAATCCCATGGTGGCTTCATGTCGAGGGCACCTGAGAGTAAGAGATGAAACATTGGCAACACCTTAAGACCTGCTTCTTCTCTTAGTCCGACCTTTCATATAAGGATCAACTTTGCATTTTGCGTGACAAAATTAATAAAGCACTTCTGTAAGCATCTGGAATTCCATACAAACCCTCTGACTCAAAATGTAAATGATACAAAGAAAGAAGAGGATTTCAGATGTTCTCAGGTCTGACTTTTGCACTCTACAAGATCTGCGTTTTACAGATGTGTAAAGTGCAGCACAGTCCCTTCTCTGCATGTGTTGCACACTCAAAACCTACATTAAAAAAAGGTTATTAACATTGTCTTGCACGAGTTCAGAAAAGAGACCTAAACCAACTTCATTCTGCCACTTCCTAAGGTGGAGCTCTTTGAACAAAGCTCTTTGGTGTATTTCCATTTCTTCTTCCTTTTTGTTTTTTGTTTTTTTTTTTTTTTAAGCAAACTTATAAAAATGGAAATTCTATCACATAGCCTCACCTTGAGCACAGATGAATTATAAACAGGGTTTGATCCTTCAGATCCACCTAGAGCTCTCAGCATGTGAGCTTATCTAGTAACCAAAAGCAGCAAAAAACCTTCATCTTATCGAAGAATCAGGTCTGAAAGGAGATGAGATCAGACACATACTTTGCTATTGGCTTTCACAGCTGCTTCCTGAAAGCAAAATAGTGCTAAGAATAAAGAACCTTAAGACCCATTCCGGCTTCTTTAAATGGGTATAATCTGGCAGGCACAGCTCCTCCTGTAAACTCTGAATCATGAGTCATAATCCCCACTTCATGGTTAGGTTAGTTATAACATTCGTCGTCAGGAAACAGATCTTACTCCTCGTTGCAACTAACAGCAAGAGCAAGACCAGCCTTTTCTGGGAGAGGAGCAAACTTTTCCTATGTGTCTCCTCAGCACAAGAAAGCCTGATCTGGTAGGAGAATCCAATCACTTGGAAACCCTGCTCACCAGGTACTGAAGAAGAGAGTGATATGTATGTCTATACTGTATTTTGCAGTTCCACTGGCACTTGGCCATGTGGATTAATGTATGAATGGCCACTCTCTATAGATGGAAGCAGAGCCCAGGGCACTACTGGAGTCCCTCCTATGTTATTGCTAGGTGGTTTAGATTCCACCAGCCAGCACAGACTGTCCTCAGGCATTTCTGGACTACAACCTTAAACCTGAAAGTTTGCGCTTGTCCAACTAGTATCTGTGAAAATAAAATGTAAATATATACAAGAAAAATTAAAGTCCGCAGGGTTTTTATCATTGGTGTTTATGCTGGAAGTGCAATCTGATGTTTGATACCACTGCTCTGCCTGGGCAGGGGAAATACTGGTTAAAAAAGCAGCTCTGGTATTAAAACATCCTCATGCGCTTTGCACTGGATGGTAGGTATCTCATAATTTATATAATCACTCCAAGTGGGATTTCAAAAGTATCCTACTCTAGTCTTATTGAGTTCCCACCACAACTTAAAGCTAATTTTAAGCACTGATTTGAATAAAGACATTTATGAGCCTTAATATTTCTCTGACAGTTTTTACTAAGCTTTTGTGCAGTCAATAAGTTAGATGAGAACGGTATTTGCATATTTGTAAAATAGCACATGGATCATTTTGATTTGAAGAATGAACTGAAAACTAGCATCAGAAAATTAAAGGGAAATCTAGAAGACATGCACATTTAAAAGCAAATGAGGGGCTGGCATCTGGTCCTTTACTCGGCTATCAATTTTGTAGAACTCAACTTTCTGAATTTACTGGAGGAAAAGTTCCATGCTATTTGAGGACTGAAGTGGGATATTTTCAGCCAGATAAAATTGAGATCATTCCCGAGTTAAATATTTGCTGGGGGAGGTTAGGCCTTCAACCTAATACCAGCAATCTGTCCCAAGGAATTGTTCCTAACTGCAAAATATTTTGTCAGAAGCGCTATCATCACACGGGCTTTTTAAACTAGTAACTCTAAACTGGAAAAACCACAGAAATGGGAGAAGGAAAGGGCAGCACGGGGACCGTGCAGCAGCCAGGAGAGCGAGGCAGCAGTGAAGAGGGTAACCTTTTGTTTATATCAGTGGTGACCAAAACTGAACTTTTTCTACCCCTTTTTGCAGTCAATGCAAAACCAGTCTCTAATTATCTTGCTTTTACGTTTTGACAGGATTGAAACATGCTACACGGAGTTATCAGTAAGGAAAGATCCTCTAAGGAGGCGTGCTGGGGCTCCAGCAACCACAGGGTGGTTTCAGGGAAGAGCGGGTGTAGTCCAGGATATTCGGCACCTCTAACTCCAGCAACACCTGGGAGGTGAGCATCAGGCCGGGCTAGGTTCTCACACCAGCTGCCCACGGCCTCTGTAACACACTGATTTGAATTACCCAGGTTGCAGATGGACAGAGAGACAGAGCCCCGTGTCTCAGCTTCCACCCACAGCCTCCATAATTCACCTTCACTCTGCAGGGAAGAACCAGTGCTTTTGCTCGGTTTTAAAATGCTAGATTCATGTTAATCCAGGAGCTGCATTTGGAAACATACCAGGAGAGGCGAAGATCATTGACGAGATGAGATTTCAGCCACGCGATTCTTTCATGAGAAAGAGGCAGAAAATAAAGATGAATTGAGAGAGCTGCAGATATAGGGGGAGGCAATGGAGCTGAAGGCAGCAATGGGCTGAAGAAGCAGAAGGGGCAAAACAGGATCAGGACAGGCTGTAACCTTGCAAGTGAGACTCTTTCTGGGAATGATAATGAACTGTGATCTTGTCAGTCAACTGTCAGATACCTAAACAGGAACTGTCTCTTCACCCTTTGACTTACATGACCCACACACACTGCTGCAGAGCAGAAAAAATCTTAGAAGCTCTGTGCAACTGAGGCTGCTGGATGAGGACAATCATACTGTGGGTTAGGAGTTCTACACTAGTCCAAGGCCATGTCCAAGCAGAATGAAGGACACAAAAATCATTAGGTGTAAATTCCTCAGAAGGAAGTCACAAAGCAGCCAACACTCAGGTTAATGCCTTTGATCACCTCTTTTTTAATAAGCCTACATAGGCTCAAACTTCCTTGTCTAACATAATAGCTACAGCTACAGATGTATCACGGGCATAATGCATTGAAGCCCACGGTGATTTTAGAACTGGGTGAAACAGAAATATTCAACCAAGTCCTACACAAGCAGAGGATCAGCCCCAGTAAGTTTGCATGTACAACTGTCCACAAGTCAATATCCATAACAGAAACAAGCAGATATCCACACAGAACAGATAATATACATTCACCACCTGGTACACTAATTAGTTTTTAAGTTTCTACCCAGGGTATGGCCCACCCACAGCATGTACTCTTCCTGTGTGTATGCAAATGGTGACACATTTACACTGGGGGAATTCCTGGCGGGATGATGCCCCTGAGGTCCCATGTACCCGACACAGTCCTGCAGTTGTGGCAAAGCTCAGCTTGTACCCCTAATCCTCCGAACAGGAGGCAGAGGATAAACTCAGTCACTGGAAAACGGATGCTGAACACATCCTTCCCACACCTTCTGCCAGCTGCTTGCAGCAGGGTTGGCATGAGATTTACGGCCAGCTGCTAACCTTAGTAGGAGGTGCAGTGCTACAAGAGCAGGTAAATGAAACAGGGAGAATCTGTCAAGAATTTAAGAGAAACGAAACAAACAAACAAACAAAAAAATTAAATAGAAAAAGGGGTTGGGGGATAATTACAAAACAGGTATTTTTAATGGCTGCTGGCAGAAACCCCAACCCTTGTATTTAAATAGCTTTTTTAATTAAAAAACAGCAGGCTATGAATGCTAATCTTTCTGAGAAGAAAGCTCCTGATGGTTTGCCTGTTTCCAAAAGACTAAATCAATCAGCAAGAAAGCTAACCCCATCTCAGGAACATTCATTTCAGAAGGGCCTAAACTTTCAAAGTCTACACTGTACTCCCACATACACAGAGCAAGATGTATCCTAGCATGAGAAGTACAACATTCACAAAAATGCCCAATAGTGGTTTAACTTCATTTTTTTGTAGATCTGATCTGTCTTTCCTTGTTACTTCAAAACGTTTTTGGTTTGTTTTTTTTTTTTTTTCTAGCTAAAAATATCAGTGGAGGCCTGCCAGGCTAAAATGTGCAGTTTGAGTCCCTAAGTGTTTGGGTAGGGAATATTCCAATTGCTCCACATTTTTGCCTATGTAAACTATTTAACTTGCAAATCAGAAAGCAATGTTGTATGACACACTTGGGTTTTTCTTGGAATCTCAGCAGACATGTAGTGAAAAAAACAGCATATAACCAGCAGAGAGAGTGAGAGGAAAGAGAGAGAGTGATGTCAACCGTGTAGTACAAAAATAAATTGTTAGCAATTTTTTATGAACTGAGGTTTCCCAAATGTAAAGCAATTTAACAATTTTGTGCCATTGCAATTCACAGTATCTGTGGGTAGAGGGATTTTAAATGAAAATCCGGCCTTATTCTATTCTGTGTCAAGAATTATGTGTCATTTTGTTTCTTCCCCTCATCTTATATTTGTATAAAGTGTTAGAGAAAGAAGTGGGGAAGGCTACCAACAGGAAACAGCATAAGAAAATCCTGGTGCTTCAGAGCAGTGGAAGGCTTTATAAACTGGCACCAACATGACCCAAATTAACTAGATTTGAAGCCTCCTGTTTCAAGCCAGCAAGTTTCTTTGCCTATTTCCAAGCTGGGGCAGTTCATGCTGTTACAACTGGGGACATGATGATGGTCTCCCAAGGGCTTGGCTTGTGCATGTTGTGCACAGCGGTACTTGAGACTGTGGACACAGAGACAAAGCATGTGCCCTGAGGCTCTGGCTCAGCCCAGCTCTGTGTCTCTTGAGCACAGGGATTATGGAACTCACCACGCTGCTGCTTAGTCACAGTTTCAGCACCTGGATGCCCATTTGCAGTTGCAGGAGGTGGAATTAACAGACAAACCAGAGTCAAGGAGCAGCAGCACAGCAGGGACATGTTTCCACACCTATCTGGTGCACACTCAAAAACATCTCCCATCAGACACAGCTTTAAGCCCTGCCTGTGGGGGCTCTCCTCCTCCTTCCTTTTGCTACACTTTTTTCTTTTGCCTGGCCCATGCTCTCAGTCATCACCTCTTCACCCAGGGATGAATCTGCTTTTGGTCCCTTCACAGAGGATCTTCCCCAGTGCATGGCTCCCAAGAGAAAGGCCAGAAGACTCCCTGCCCCTCTGACGAGCTCACAGGTTGTGCCCTTCCCACCCTTCTTCCACTGCTCTTTCCACCTTTCAGTCTTAGGGCAATGTTTGATGCACCAGTGTTGGGCCGTGCGCCAGACAGCAAGGAGCAATTCACAGCCTTATCTGAAAGCATAAGATCTCCCCCTGACACACACACACAAATGCTTTCCTCTCATCTCCAAACACCTGGTCTTTTTAAGCATCATCATGCAGCAGAGCAGGTACTGTGAAAGTCCCCTGGCCTCTGCTTTCTCTCTCTCCACACTGCTATGTCATTTCTTCCTCCTCTATCATTGTGTCAGCTCCTGCTGATGGAGCTGACCTCCCTGCTCCTCCAGACGTTGCATCTGAGCCCTCCAGCACACACATCCATCTCCAGCACACCGCGCCGTTAAGGAAAGTACATCCAAAATTAGAAGATGATTACACAGTTTGTACTGGAGCTGGGGAGTATATAAACCCAGTAGTCTACTTGCACTGCCTGTGCCTTTCTTAACTGAGCGTGCCTTGTTCAGGCAAACCACGTGCAGGAAAAATCCATATCAGGCAGCTACTGAGCAGAGAAATACCAGAGTATATAAATAAAACCCCACAGTTCAGTATGATGTGTATGTACACAAGTAAACACAGTCTGCTGGTCTCATGAAGCACGTGAATGCTTAAGAAATGCATTATGTCCATTTGTTACAGAAAAAGAAGAGACGTATAAGACAATCACTGATGTGCACATCTTCCCTAGCATCTAAATGCTTCAGGAGGCATGAGTTCTGTATGGTTCCTTCAAAGGCAGGGAGAGTTTACCGTCCTCTGGGATAAGATCACTCAAGAAGCCTCAGAGATACCACCACCCACTCTGCATGATAATGCTTGATATGCCTGGATGCTTTGTACAGCTCATGTCATTACTCAGGGGCACCCTGTAAGACTCTTCAATGAAAGCAAGCTTACAGAGGTGCTCTTCGTGTTACTGCCTGGGTGCCCTTTTCTGGAATTAGGCTAAGCTTTCACTAAGACACAAGGTAGGGAACAGCTCTGAGGAATTTCTCCACAAATTCATTTTGTAGGATGCTGATTTCTCATTATGAGAGAACACAAATCCATTTGACAAGAAATGTTCTCTTTCCATTCTTATTTTGTTTCACAACCTATGGCCTAAACCTCAGGTGAATTTTCAAATAAGTCAGTGCTTGTACTTGCAAAGGAATCTCTAAAGGAAAAAAAAAAAAAAAAAGAAATATAGACCACATTGGCACCTTATGTTTTATTGCATAGTGCAGCAAGAAAGCACACAAACATATCAACAAAAGCTGTGTCTTGCCCTCATAGTGCATTCAAGAAACTAAAAAGATTTTGCAGACTTCCCTGAATTTTGCCCCACAATCCTGCCAAGTTATTCTTTTTCCCCCTTTTTCATATGGAGGAACCACAGGAAGTATGTAAACTCCCAAAGTGATCTGGGAGCTAGATCAAATGAAATCTCCTCTACTTCAGGAAGTAGACCACTCTGTGCTCCAAGATCAATAAATCAATGCTTCATGCAGAGATGGCCTGAGTTTTTACATTTTGTGTTCATGTGTCACACTGACACTTGCCATTCTTTGCACCAAGGAGCTGAATTTATCATTGTCTCCTTTAATATGCCCCCAAAAAGCCAAAATTAGAGATCTCCTCTTGTCTGAATTGCAGGCAGCTCCCTGTTGTTAATCTCGCCACTGAACAGGCAGCATTACAGCTGTGCCAGAAAGCCTTTCCAGTTTGATTTGCTCTATCCATTGAACAAGAGTGTGTGGATCAAACAAGTCTGAGCAGCTTGCCGTTCACCTGTTTCTCAAGTGCAACGAAGCAGAAGAAAACTACTCTGACAATTTGAAAGGGGACTACAACCAATTTAGAAGGAAATGATTGCACACAGTCCAACCTGATGCCAGCATCACAGAGCAATGCTCCATCACTTAGTGTTCTGGGCCTGTCACTCTTCTGCTTTAAAATGAGTTTAGGTAAACCAGTTGCACAACCATGATTCACTCTAAAACACTTCCACTCAAGAGCATCACTCTGCCTCACTGGCACCTTCTAACTTTCAAAGATTACTTTGACTATGCTTTTTATTTCTTGAAACAGACCTGTATAGATAAAATACGGAAAATACATCCCTTTGATGACCAAAAACCTTTGTTTCCTCTTGAGAAACAGGACAAGCTCTGGGTGTGTATGCAAACACAAATTTGGTTGCCACACCTAAAACTAATTCTCCACCTATAATAGATCTGCCATGTTGTGTTCAGAGACCATTTTTGTCTGGTTGAACATTGTTGACCGTAACATCTTTTGCTATCATGAAACTGCATTAACTATTTCTTGTCTTTCAGGTCTAAACTACAATTCAGCATTTTCTTAGATACTTCATAAAGAAGATGGGTTGTGACATTTGATCCTGAAGTCCCTAATGCCTTTTACAATTAATTTCTTTGCCAAGAATCAATGCAGCCCATGCCCCTCTGTGCTCAACTCAACTCAAACCCCACCAAAAATAAACACACAAGACAATAAAAAAATATGAGTGAATGGTTCCAGGGAAGCATGAGGGGGAGGGAAAAAGCCTGCGGTCTGCAGGTGCTTTATGTTACCAATGGTCTCACTGGATGTGGCAGCTCAGGGGAGTGTGTTGCCCAGCCCGCAGGACTCTACCCCACCACAGCTCTTGCAGGGTGCTCTCATCCACCACCTGCTCGGTAAAAACAAAAGGACACAGCAAAATTTGGGTGCAGTGTTACCCTGCCTTCCCCTGGACAATGAGAATCAGTACAGGGAGCACTAGACACAAGGTGACAAGGTACATTTCCTACCTTTTCTCTTTAGGCCTGGCATCTTCATTTTATTTACTGCAGCACCATGACCTCCTGCACAGCAAAGAAGTTTGTGGCTTTTCATACAACACTTAAACACACTTTGACCCAATTGCACAACTGTTCCCTTCATTAGCAGCTGTAGATACATCTGTATAGCTACAAGTTTCATGGGCAGAGACTTCAAACAATTCAAGAAAACATCACAGATAAAGCACAATCACTTTCCATATACCATAAAGTGAGTTTTCTTTGAAACTTGTCTGACAGACTGCCTTTTTTCCAGCTGTTTGTCCCTGCTTTTTAAGGAAAAAGTATCAGAAAGCTGCAGAACTAATGACTAATAGGGATTTTTTTCCCCCACAGAATTTAAAACCAGAAGGCACCATTAGACTACCTCATCCAGCTTGTAACAAAGGCCCTTCATCCCATTTAAGTTGCTGACCACACTTTAGTTTCTTAATGGTTCTGGTGGTATTAGGCTAATTATGAACACATTACACCCCTAAATCTTACTTGTAAGATGGTGAATAAAGTCTATCTCCATTATGGTGCAGCTCCACTTCCTTATAAAGTCCAGCAAGCTAAGGAATGCAAATAAAATGTTTTCATGTGAGAATTATTTCCAAACTGAACCAAGTTATATTTATTTCCTTTTAGTCTGGCTTCTGGAATTTCATATAATAGAAAGCCATCATTATCTAACTTGTATCTGTAAATTTGGCAGCTGTAATAAAGCAGTATTGCCCATTTTGCCCCTGGTTCTAGTATTATTCAGGCTGGGGTAAAAGGAGAGAAGAGCAAGTCTACAGGGCAGAAATGAAGGGCTGCCAGCTGGATATGGCTGGATATGGCAAATGGGAGGCATCCCAGCCCCAGTATTCCCAGAAGCTCTCCCAGCCAAAGGATAACCGGGTCCAATCCTGCCTAGTCTTCCAGAGCAGACATGTTCCAGACACTATTATGTGTTTTCTGGCCCATGCCTCTTTTGGCTGAAAAGCATTCATTCAGTATGTCTCTTTACTAGTCCTGATCCAGCAGGAGTGGGAAATCAGGGAATTCAAACACTGTAGGGCAAACCATGGCATGGGGCCACCATGTTGGAGCTGTTGTGAAAACACTCTGCTCCAGGGAAATGTGGAGGGAAGCACAAGCAAAGCGACCTCACCATCTTTTGGACACATCTGGCTGTCACGTACAACATGCTCTTGTCAATGAAGCGTCTGCTCCATGAACTCCTGTGGAAGAACAAGGAACCGTATTCATCCCCCTCCCACATCTGAAGGAAGCCATCCCTCCGCTTCCCCAACTCCACTGCGTGGTGACAGGCCATGCATTTCGCCTTACTGAAACCATATGTGCTTCATGGTCTCTCAATCATTCCCTTTTTAATGAGGACACAGACTGGCAGTTCCCCTTAGGTGCCTTTCAAAAGCTCTGTCTGCAGCTGGAGAGCCCGCTCTAGACTTTGCTACTGGGCTCTCAATGACATAATTACAGGCCTATATTAAAATGTTATATTTAAATGGTCTTATTCTTCATCAGCAAAGGATATTCCTAACCAAAACAAATTCTTCTCTATCATTTATTGTATTTAAGATAATTTAATGGGTTTCTATTCATGCTGGAAGGCAGCAAATGAATAAATTCCATAGCACTTTATTTAAATATTTTAGAACAAATCTTGAAAGATGTTTTCATTTAGCTGAAAGCAGCTTAATAGCAGTTTTTTTTTCTCTACCACAATAAAAAAGTATGGGTTTCTTTTTATTGCGCTTGTTAAAATAAATGGCATTTTTAATAAAGACTGTCCCCATAACAACATATATGATTTGATCACATTATGAAATAAATGTCATGTGAGATTATACATTTCAAAGTAGACAGTTTATGTTCTTTTAGTTATTAAATTCAATCAGTTTTACTTCCTTTTTTTTTTTTTCCTGAAGGCAGGTATGGTTTTGATTAAAATGTGACCCCAAAAGCAGAATAATTTTAAGTGAGAGTGTATTTTCATTTTTTGAAGGTTTATCTGCCTTCCCATAGGAACTTAAAAGAAAAAAAAAAGTGTGGCTTCCAGTGACAGAACTAAAATTTGTTTTCCTTTGACTGACATTTTTCTTCCCAGGAAGAACATGTTACAACAGAGTGCTGTGTGGAAAAGTTAAACTTAACTAACTAGGTATTATGTTTTCGGTCCATAAAATGGTTTTGATGATACAAATAGAGCCCCCCATTACCCATCTCCCTTGTGTAGAAGACTGTTCCACAGTAAAGCAGACTGGTGGCTGCCCGTTGGTGACAGGACTTACAAGACATTTTGTAGCCCTAGCCAAACACCTCAGATATGAGGACAGGAATGAAGAAGATCAACCAGTGGCAGAAGTGACTCCAAGGACAGCATCCATGGCTTGTTATAGGCTGCCATTTACTATGTGGGCTCTGGATTGCTTTGTAACGGATGGGAATGTTCTCTAACCATTGCTGATTCTTCACCTCCTGCCCATCAATCCCCTCCCAGGTATCTCTGCTAAGGGACTGGCTTTAGGCACCCCAAATCTCACAAGCTTCAGTCACAGTCCTTCCTCAGGAAGGCCCCAAGTCAATTGTCTTATTAAAGCCCTCTAGCCTTTTCAGACACTTCAACTACACAACCATCCTGTTTAAACAAATGAAGCTCCTGTTAAAAATCACTGACAACATGGGCGTTGGCTTAATAAAGAAATTACTTTTAATCTAAACATCACCATCTGTCAGGCCCTGAAAAGGGAAAACAAGAAAAAGTGTGCAGTGATGCTCAGCCATGGAGTAACGTTTGAAAGTATGTCCCAGCTCTCACCAAGCATGAACACTGAATATTAAACAAACACCTGAAGCTACATGTGCCACCACCTAAAACTATCACTTCATTTTCTATTACGTGCTGTGACTTAAGGAAAACATTGCAGGCATTGCCATCTGTGTCGCTTTTAATTATCAATAGGAAGCGCACGCATGATATTTCACAACTCATTCAGAAAACAGAAAGCTGCCACCAGGGCAGTGCATATGTCTGAGGAGCTCTTCTTGTGCCGTGGGTCAGGGCCACGTGTGGTCACCAGCAAGCACGGCAGTAGGTGACAGGCTGCACAACAGGCACAGCCTCCTCTTTGACAGCGAAAAGCAGAGGCTTCATGTTTGAAATCTGCACCTGCCCCTGGTTAGCGAGGATGATGATTATTAACACCCTAGATTAAGTGTTGGCTTATTCTCAGCTGCAGAAAGCAGAGCCATCACCCTGCATTTACTGAGGATAAAAAGGGGAGGCTGCATATGGGGATGCAGAGCCAAAGTCTCCTTATTAGCAAACACAAAGAATGGAGAAAGAAGAACTTTTTCTAATACTGACAGGAATTCTGCTGAGGTAAAGTTTCTGATCACTGACTCGAGCATGGAAGTTGGACGAATCAAAATGGTGGGAAGCAATAGCCATTCTCATTATTCCTAATAACTCTGAGCAGATAACAAGGCCAAGAGTATAAGATTTCACCAGCCCTTGGGCTTAAATGTTGTCTGTTCTGTGCTTGCTGTACCTCCCAATACCCCCATGTTCTGTCACCCCCTTCCCCAAAGTACCCCTGGGTTTTTTCCACATTATTTCCTGGTCTCACCTCCTGCTGACGTGTCCATCTGACACAAGCTGGCTGAGGAACCACAGCACAGCTCCCCACCCTGTCCCACAGCCCAGGGGCAGCTGTGGCAGGATGGAAGGGGTTGAAAAACATGCAGAAATAGCCCCGCTAAAATATTCCTCAGAAGACAACTGTGAAAAAAATCCAGAGTGAATAGTGTTAGGAAAGATATTTTACAGGTACTTATCTGATCTCCTAATATCCTGTTAAATCTCTCAGGAAATACTCAGTAAACCCTACTGCCTATGCACTGGAAGTGACAGTCTCCTGCAATTAAAAATGTCTGGAGCTGGCACTCCACTCTTCTCCACAAACAATCCAGAGTCCAAGCAAACAAATAAAAAAAATAAAATATTCCTCAGAAGCAGCTGTGGGGCAGCTGGAAAAAGGAGGCTGAGAAAACCAAAGCAGGAACGAATGCCCCAGACTCGCTCCTCTCTGTGGTTCCTGCCCTGCTGTATGTCCTCTGTTTTCTGGGGCAAACTCGTACCTGCTTGTCCCTCATGGAGGATTTGCACTGAACTACCCTGAACCAATAAGAAAAGGAAATAAAAAGCGTACCTTTACTTACCAGCATCTCTCCTCTGCTGGTGAGGGTCATCCGCTGTGCTGGTGATGGTAGGAGTAAAGCCAATTCAAATCAAACTCCAGAAGTCAATCAAATTTTTCACCCTCCATCTCTTTGTTGTGAGTGAAAGCTGCATATTCTCCTCAAGTTACCTCCCTAAGCAACAATCCCATTTACTTTTTGACCTCTGTAAATTAAAACAAGTTTGGAGCTCTCTTGGTTCAGAGCTGTGACTCCACTTACTTGTGAAATTGTTTATTCAAGCAATTCCCACTCTGTAGCATCAAAGTTTGTTGTTAATAGTTGCAGACCATTAATCTACACGATGAATATAACAAAGCTTGTCCCAAATGGACAAGCATGATAAGAGATGGGAGAAAGAGGCTGGAAAAGCTCCAGGTACATGATATTTTTGTGTCTGACCTCTTTAATTACTTGAACACTAAATTGACTGGTAGATGAGCTTTAGGGCTACTCCAGTGCCTAACAAGGACTTTTGTTTCCATGGAAAAGATGCAGCTTAACTTCTATTCCACAGTACAGAGGTACATTTATCCAATACATTTCACCATAGCACAAAAGGGAAATTAATTTAAAACAGAAAGAGGAACTTCACAACACAGCAAATATATACTAATACCTCTTGAAAGTCTCACTATCATAGAAACAGCACATTGCCAACAAGGTATTAAGGGCTGTATTGTCACCTCAGGGTCTCAGACACAGAGAACTGAGGATGAAGAGCCTGGAATATATCAAATGTATCTCTGCTGCTGAAACCAGCATCAAGCTGGATAGATCCCAACTTCTGGGACTTTTCCCAAAGTGGCTGGGAATTTGCCTTTCCTCTGCCAACCCACAAAGAGCCTGTCTTCACTCACCACACGTAGGTATACCATTCACCAAGAAGTTCTGAAATTCCTCAAAGAGTTTCACTAAACACCTGTAAATTCCCCTCACTCTGAGATTTGAGACTGGGTGAAAAAAGCCCAGCCAAGACAAAATTGTTGACTGGTTTTTGTGTTATATTCCTCATGTCAAAAATAGTGAAATATGTTTCTCCAGAAATTCTCATTCAGGAAGCAAAAAATTAACAGATCACACTGTGATATTATCTTGTACTTAAGAATTGAAAAGACCTTGGAAGCGTGAATTAAATCTCACAAAGTGCAAAGATTTGTCATTATCATGCACATTTACTGAAGAAAAAAGTTCAAATGATTGAAATAACATCACTCTTAAATGATGAGAATATCACAGGAATTTATAAAACAGAGGTCCCTCCTGAAATCAGTGAAAACTACCTAGTTCAACATTACTGATTTGTATTAGCAACTTAGTTTTGATTGATGCTCCTTATTTTTTTTACTACCAAGTAGAGAGTTGTTACTGACCTCCCAGGCTGATCTGGAAAAATAATTCTTTACTGAAGTTCTGTCACTCCGGAAAGCATCAAAACCTGAGCCTGAAATATCCTTCAACCCAAGATACAGAAGAATTCGCTACTGCTGATGAGAGATCCGCAAAATGGATTAGGAAGAATTTTGCCTTTGGTTTGATGTTCAAATTAGATTACTAATTCACAAAGTCCTTTTACTGTTTAATAAATTCAGATGAAAAGGAAAGATACAAATTCTCACAGTTCTCTTGCTACTTAATACATTCAGATGAAAAGAAAAGATAGAGCATAATCAACACATACATTAATTTATGCAGATCTTTCCCTAGCTTCATGTTTTAAAATGTCTTTTTAGATAAAAGGCCAATAATACTCAGCATTTTTCATCTTCAAAGTGCTTTGAAAATATTAACTAGTGAATCGGCATAGCACGCCCATCAGGTCCATAAAGATTAGTATCCCTATTTTAAAGAGCAATTCCAGGCAGAAAGGTCACGGGATTTCCTTGCTAACCAGAAGTCAACGCCAAGAATAGGTGCTAATTAGCAAATTCATGACTTGCAGTGCAGCACTCAGATTACATCCCATGCTCTAAGTCATTCAGTGAGTGCAATGTGTGTGTTAAATCTCAATAATGCCATACTACTTGAAGTTTAAAAGATGTGGAAAATGGCCATCTTGTAGAAACACAGAGCCTGTGGGGAGGGTGTATGTGTGTTTCAGTGGTGCACCTTTCTGTTGGGAGCAATGTTGTGAGCTAAGAGGAACTTTCACAAAGTAGAAGAGATCCGTTAGCTATTACACTAAATCAAATTGTAGGGACTGGTCTGCCATCAGCTCCACTGGAGCTCTTCAAGATGTAGGCAGCCCCTGAACTCATGCATAGAGTAAGGGGACAGGTTCTCATGGGTACAAGGTCCAGGAAGGGGATCTTGCTTTACCATGAAAAACAGGGCTCCAGCAGCAAACCCAGATGCAATACTTGTCCTACTCAGCAAGTATCTTGCACTGCACCGACCTTCATGCCTCTTCTCCCTTCAAACCACCCCAAAGTAGGCAGTGGAGGTGAAAAGAAGAGCCAAATGTGAGGAGGAGGGTGAGTGCGGTGAGAGCAGAGCTGATAAGCAAATTCAGGTTTCTGATTAGCACCAAGGGTTATGTGAACAGATGCTTATCTCTCACAGAAAGCATAAACACATTGCAGAATGAAGTTTTCTGCAGGAAGAACACTTGCTAGCTCTCCTAATGACAGTTTGCTCCCATCACCATGGTTCAATCTACACAACGCTGCTGGAAAAGCTTTCACTATGAGCAGCTTCAGCACTTCTGCTTTTAATTTTGTTATATCCTTCACATTCATTATTTTCTTTCTGTAATATAAAGGCACTTTCATGCATGATCTGCAGATCACCAGCAATGAAACAGAGAGACAGGGGTGCACTAAGATGGATGCACATTAGATTCATCTTGACTGCTCAGGACAGGGAGTGTGAGAACAGGGAATATCCCATAGAAAGACAAAACAACAAAAAATGGAAGAACCAGCCAATGTGGAAATCATAATGACAGATGGATTTATGGGAGGACATAGGGAAGTCATCTTTTTTTTTTGTCCTTTCTTATCTCTTTTAAGTTAGCATGGATTTTAAACCTGGACACACAGGGGAAAGTGCAGACAACTACATGAAAAAAGCCAAAATGGAATTATTTTCAGTTTGTAAGTAGGTTATGTGCAGCACCGGATCTTGCTGTAATATCAGTGTACCAAAGGCTCTGAGAATTCATCCAGTGCCTGGGGTGTTTTTTTTTAGGTATCGGGTGGTGGCGTGGGTTTTTGTGGGGAGTGCCCCCGGCAGAAAAAGATGTGTAATGGCATCTTCTCCCGTCATTCATAACAGGGCACGGTTTATGCAAGTTTATGCACTGCTGTGCTGGCACCGCGATGGGCTCTGGGCCAAGAGGTGAAATGCCACAGAGATATCCTAGCCCAAGGCCTCTAAGGCAAAAAAAAAGAGTGAGAAAGAAGGGTTCGCAAAAGTTCAGCCTACAGTAGTACACTGGTTTGGTTTGCCCTTCCCTACAGCATCAAACATTAGGGTCATGACTTTGCTTTCAAAGCCTTTCGAGTATCTTGGGAGACCTCCAAAAACACTGCCGGTGGTTTTGCTGCCAAAGTGCTGAAGCCGCTGCTGATGGCTTTGATCATGAGACAATCCCGTCTCGTGGCTTGCTGGTAGAGGAACTTCTTCCTCCTACCTGTTGTGCCACATCTCACAAACAGGTTGCAAAACCTTTGGAGCAACAGCAGCTATTTCATTAGTTATCTTCTCAGTGTCTAGCACACCAGGATTTTGGATAAAGGTAGGACCCTCTTCTGGCTGTAGCTATGCTTAATGAACAGCTATCACACCTCATCACTGCAGAGCCAAGCTTTTATAACTCCTAATTCTGATTTGCCCCCCAATCCCTTTAGCAGGCACCAAACCCAAGCAATGCAATTTTTGAAAGAGTTCAGCTTTGAACCAAAGGCTGAATGTCACATCTCAGCACTATCTGTAATTATAACTGGTCATCGCTACGTCTCTGAGACCAAAATGCTAGTCTGTTGTAAAGAAAACAGGCCCACCCCCAAGCATTTAAATGCTTTATAAATACAGTGCCTAGCTTACAACACACTTTATCAAAGGTTTAGGCTATCAAAAGAAGCCTGTGTGCTCCACGAGAAAAGTAATATCCGTTTTAGCTTTCAAATATTTTGGCTTTTTTATTAAAAATATGTACAACAAAAGCCTTACACCATTGTCATATACAAAGGAGATAAGAAATGGCATATACAAAGCAGATAACAAATGCTAAGAAGTGGAAATCTGTCAGCTACTAATATCAAAAGGCTACACAGAGAATGAAAGGCGAAAAAGTTTTTCCCTGCACCCTGTTTATATTTTGAGCAACCCAGAATGAGCCCATTGTAGCTATGGTCCCTCCACCGCGTATTTGTCACTTGGACCACCATCTGAGTTATCATCAAATTTAAAAGGCCTTGTCTAAAGGGACAAAGACATATTAAAAATATGTTTTGCTTATTTGAGAAATAACACCGTGGACTGCTGAGAGAGGGGGGGAGAGAGAGCATTAAAAAAACCCCACAGTTTAGTATTTTACTGAGCCTTGTTTTCCAGGCAGTATGCAAGGAGACAGTCATACCCACACTACCATTCAAGACAAAAGAAGTATTATCTCAGCTCTAAGCCTGGGAAAAAGTACACAAGAGCCACCTCTAGTCCCAAAATGATAACATGGGAGCCTCTCAAACCCATGCCAAGCAAATATGTGACAACCTGCAGCATGGCTGCAAAAAAAATAATACTCTGAGAGACATGACCGGCAGTGGGGAAAAGCTGGGAGCCACAGAGCAGCAAAAGCTGTGGCTCCCTCCCTCCTTCCCTCAGTCCCTGGGTCTGAATCCAGCCAAAGCTGAGAGCTGCCGAGTACAGAGAGGCCAAGCCTGGTGGCTTCTCAGCACCCCACCCCTCCGGGAGGCATTTCCTGACTTCCACAAGTTTCTTTTTGAATTTGTAAGCTCTAATTTGAGAAAGAAACGCAGCGGCTGGTGCAGCAACTTTGAATAGTTCACTGATTTCTGTGCTGGAAAATCCCACACACCCGTTGTCAGATGACATTAGACTGATCAGCTTCTGACTCCAGTCATATGCTCTCCTACGTACAAAGGCAGAAATGGCTGTCTCTTGTAGCTCCAGAACGGCAGTAAACCAGAAACCTCTACAAATTGCAGTAATTGAAGGTTCCAGGGAATTGAATTAATCTTACAATGTAATAGCAGAAAGCTTTGGGCTTGCTGGGATAAATAAAAAATTAACTGAATCTGAGGCTAGTGCTTTAATTTATAATAATAAAAATAATAACACGTAACACCACACACACACACACACCCCCCCCCGAGATTTGCTTTAACTTAGTGTTCAGGTAGGGCTGAAAAGTAATGCATTATTACCTCTTCACCCCCAGGTTTAAACCAACATGTGGTTTAAGTCTCTAGTTTTCCAAATGCAGTGGCGTTCATGGAGCCTCTGTGTACACTCACTACTTGCAACATACAGCAAAGCACAAGAACATAAGAAGTGAAAAGTCACAGCATCTGTAGGTGAGTCTGAGGTCACCCTGTTGCTGCCCAGCCTGGGCAGGCAGGAGTGAGAGGGATTATACCCAAGAAGAGACGCTGTAGCTCAGAGCAATAGGTGGGCTGCAGAAATCAGAGGATGAGGTTATGAAGAAAGGCAATGATTCTCTCTAGCTTTAAAGCTGTATGATAATTCCTAATAATTAGAAATTAATTAGCATGAGCCTGCTTGATTTTTTTTTTAACCTACTGCAAACAAAGTAGCAGTTGGGCTATTTCATCTACAGCCTTACAAACATTTTAGGTTTAGACTCTTTCCTCTTAAGGCATTGGTGCTGAGAAAAAACTTCTCCCTTTGTCCAGCTCAGTGAGTCATATGCACTAACACCCTCTTGAAAATAGCAGCAGAGTCTCTGCTTGAGGCGAGAAGAGCCACGGGAAAATACACAAAGAAGCTGGTCATGTCTGTGCTGGGTGAGAGGCCAGCCCTGGGGAGGGCAATTCCCTCCTGCCATTGGCACAATCACAAAAGAATTTGTGTTGTTGATAAGGGAAGAGGCACCACTTTAAATCTTCTGATCCCATAAACACTCTTCTCCTGTGCCCAGACATTCACTCTGCGGCACGTGGATAGTCAGTGGGTTTTCCTGATGCTTCTTTGGGCCTTTTCTGGACTGATTCTCTTTGCTCTGACTCTTCTTGCTCCCCTCTTCACAGAGCAACATTATCCAGTTTCCATCAACTGTCCATAAACTAGTCCCTGCATCTACAAACCTCCACCAAAGGACTCAAAGCCACAAATCTGCCTTCTTTTCTTCCCTCACCAGCCTTGAGTTGCCTTTGTAAAATGATGTCTTGTGTCCACAGATATTACTTTTTTCATTCATTAATCTCACTGCTATAAAGTTGTTCCATGTGCAGCACAACTAACAAAGCCTCATTTTCAGCAGTTCAGATCTTACACCCTCCACCTGCCTACAAACACAGTACTTTTTTCAAGCCCAAGGATAAGGAAAACCAGAAGAGACTGAGTACAGAAGAAATTTCAGTGATGCAGGAAGGACAGAAGTCACATCAAAGATGATCTAGGATGCAATCAGGTGGAAGGACCTCAGAATGAAGACAGCTCATACTGTGAGTTTAGAGTCGAAAGGCAAAAGGTAGATGGGACGGTACCCTAGGCAGCAAGAGGACAAGCATTTTTAGGATGATTGAAATGTTCTGAAAGAAGAAAGTACCAACTGTGTATATAATAGATCAAATTTTTTTCCAAGACAGGAAACTGCATTGGGAGGATGGAGGATTAAGATTCATAGCTCTGAAAGCAAGCAAGGCAATGAGTTAAAGAAACCTTTGCCACGCAACATCTCCATTTCCAAGTCCCTCAAGTAAGGAATGCATGTTTTTCTTCTCTGAAAGGGTTTTGTGAGCTATGAGCTCACAAGCACAGAATAACCATCAGTTTCAGATTATTTTACAGGAAGATGTCATTAAGATTTTCCATCCCCTCTTCCCTATTTTGGAAAGATGCAAAGAACATTTTTTTTTGGGGGGGGGGGGGGGGGCGGGGCTCAGTTCACAGCCATACTGGAATTGAAGCTTGATATTACTCTGCTTTTCTCATTGAAAACATGATGAGGCCACAAACAATCAGAGTTCATCAGACCTCCATAAAAATTATTTCCTACCTTTGATTCATGTCTACTCCTTTGTAAAGGACTTATGTTTCCACACCTCAAGATCCTTTAAAGGGTAAATTACTTTAGACAACTTATGTTTTGGTAGAGAAAAGATTGATGTCTGCTGTTTTACATCACTATTACTGATGATTTGTAGGCCTGTAGAGATAGCAAATGAAATGACGTTTGTTGTTTTTTTCCTCTAAACTGATATTAAACTTTTCTCCTTTAGACCTTTTGGACTGGCTTGCATATGACAGCATTTCATTTGTATTCCAGCCAAACATCACGCTATCTAGTGTCATATCAGGTAGAACAAACATAGACAAGAAGTCAGACAAAGTCAGAAAGCACAGAAAAGCAGAGGCGTTTGGGATTTTTAACCAGCACGCAATATGTCCACTGGCAATGACTTCAAGGTTGAAAAGACATCACTTGATTAACAGAGCATTTGTGTATGTTACAGTTGCTGTGAAAACACCTACCACTGCAGCCAGGCATCAGAAAGCTCCCAGCAGAATGGTATATTGACTGAGGAGACTTGACTTGACAGGAGACATGGCTGTTCCACCAGCTTCCCTGTTTCTTCTGGGAAAGTTCAGAGCATTCAGATGAATTTCAGTACATTTGGGTAGAGATGAATAAGTTTGTTCAACTTGTTAAACCACTGGAAGGGGAAGTACACAACGAAATGTCCTCCCATGCAGGCAAATAGGATCTCTATGGCCAGAAAAGAGGAAGGGATATTAAGGTTGGAGAAATTCAAACTAGAAACACAGGCCATTGCATTCAGGATCCAAATATTTGACATTTACAGAGTAATAATTGACCTGTGGGTAGGACACTATTTAGAAATGTAGAATGGTTGTCTACAGAAGGCAATTACAGACTAATAAATCAGTACTCAGAGCTAGTGAAATGAAATATAGAACCTTATGGTTCTGGGAACTATCATACAGTTTTTAAATCATTATTTGCCACCTCCACCCCCTAACAAGGGTAAATTCTACATTAGGTATTTGTCATTTTTGGTCACCAATGTTAAGTTCATTTAGTGACACTGCAGCCACACAGCTTCAGCAACTAAAGATTACGTGTCCTTCGTTACCATAAACATCCCTGTATCCACCATTACATTGTAGGAAGGTTTGGCTCATCTCCCAGGGCGCTCAGGGGGAACTGGAACACATGCTCACAGTGTTCACACACCACCCAGCCTCTCCCAAACCATATATTGCAGTCAAACTTGAATCTTGGTCATGGCTACCTCCCCTCTCTCAAGTACCATTTTAATTATGTGTGTCCTTTTTATGTCTGTTAGCTCCCAGACTCAGCCAAACAGCTGGGTAACTTTGGCTAGAATCCAGAATTAACATAAGTTGGTTTTAACCTCTTGATACAAAGGCATTTTACGTGGTCACCCCATATGACCTCTTTGCACAAGAGCCTGCTGTTAAAATTAGCCACCATATGCAAACCACCAGCATCCTGAGGTAGGTGTCCAGAGGTGCTTGGCCATGGTGTGGTCCTGTGTGACATTTGGGCAGTATCATAGACCAGCAATAAACCAGCTCAGATATCCTCTGAGCCAAACACATCCCAATACAGTACTGGGAAAAACAACACCCCAGAGGCCTCCCCAGTGTATTTTAACAGTGTTCAAATTTTAGTTCTTCAGTTTAACATCCAAGCCCTCTCCTAGGGAAAGACAATCACATTTCCTGTCTCCAGCGGTATTGCACTGCATCCTGCCCACAGCTGCAGTAGGGCAATGGATTGGGACCAATGGAATGGGACCAAGCTGCCCATCCCAGGAGTGAAATGGAGGGTTTGAACCAGAGGGGTGAATCTCACTTTTTAAGAGCTTGGTCATGATCGACAAGTAGAAGCTGCCAATGTTAAATTGCTCCTTTGTCCCACGGCAGCACTCTCTGCCCCCAAGTGCTCAAGCACGGTTGTGTTTGAGCTGTGGTCAGCTTGGAATTTGCCGATGAAAGAACCAGGAGACCAAAAGTTTGTCTACTTTTTCCAATTTTCCAGCTCTCAAATGAAGGTATTACTGCTTTCTACAAACCCTACTTTCCTTTGAAAAATCAGGACATTTCTACTTACGAGGTTAAATGAGGACTTGGTTACAGATGCTCAAATGTTGACTTACGTAACTTCTCAAGTAAATATATGTGGCGTAGCGTGCATGGGGCCTGTGTCCCACTCTTGGAGGCTGTGTTCCCTGTTTTAGCCACCAGTCTGGAAAAACTACACTCATTTCAACCTGCATGCTCGACAGGCCCCCAAATATTTGTGTCTATTCAGTAATTCAAGAGATACACTGATAATCACATAGCTAAGTATCAGTTGGCCTGCATGGGTTTTTTCTCATCCAGAGAGGACAGAATGAAAAATCATTAGTTTACTTTTGGCTTTAATACAAAACAGTGCATTCTCCAAGGCAGCGACCAACCGCTCCATCGGTGCTAGCAGAGCACTTACAGTAGTGAGGTTCTGGTCCAGGACTGGGGTTGCTAAGCAATATGGAAATACAAATAATAAACGAGTAACAGCCACCTGCAAAATATTACACGCTGAATTGTACCTTACCGTGAAAGCTTATGTTTCAAACTTCATCTTGTTTGGATTCGAATTTGCTGAAATTAAATTTAAAAAGAAGGAATGATTATTGTACCGAACTGTTTGAGACATGTAAACACTTCCTTGTCTATTACTGTGATTCACTTTAGGGTTTGTTTTTTCTGTAAGGCATGTGAAGCACGCAGCTCTGTGGAATACAATGGCTGGTTTACTTATTACAGCACAGACTCCAAACTGCGGACATATATTTTTCTGTCAACGCATATTTGCGATTCCCATATTTAAAAAGTGACTGCTATTCTGTGTACAAACGTGTTGTTAGCATGATTGATGTCAAAACAGTGTTTGCACTCCACATCAGAGGAGATTAATAGCTGCTCTTTACAATGCCCAACAATGCAAACATACCATACTAGGAAATTTCACAGAAGAAAATTCCTCTCAAGGCCACCTCATATTCATTGCGTCTGCTCTGAGCTTGAGCAACACGGTTGCTACCATGCATCCCTCCAGAAGGCAGATTCCTTCTCTCTAGGCTTTGTTTGCAACCCATTGGAAAGGTTCCCGTTGACTTTAATAGGCATGCAGTGCTGCTCTCACCACATCCCATGACAAGGGACAGGCAGGGCTGTGGCTGAGATGCACAGAACATGCAGAGATTAGAAAATGCAAGAAGATCTGTCAGATTTGGGTCTTCAGGACTAGATTACATCATTGCAATCTTATCCAAATAGCCAAAAAGACAGGACAGATTTTAATTTAGATTTGTGTTGCCCTAGCACCTGTGAGCAAGCACAGGTCTGCAATTATGTATAATAGGAAACTCCCACAAACAAAACTAATTTGGGGTCATTCTGGTTTCAGGTGAAATGGAAAGGGAAAAATATCCCTTCTTTCCAGTAGGATCCCAATACACAACTCACTCTAACCCTGGGCATCCACCTCAAGCATTCCTGCTCCTACCACATGTCAGGAGCCACAATAACCTTCCAAGTGTGCACTTCAACAACAAAGTCCTGAAGTACTTTGACTTTTAAGGCTTGCAGAGATGAGGTTTAAGCTTGCACTTGCTGTAGACCAAAAGGTCTCATACAGAAACAGTTATGAAAAACTACAATTTGCTAAGCTGCAGCAATTTAATTGCAAATTTAAACCTCTGTCATCAAAAGATTATCCTGCCTAGGGATAAAGACTATTCCCAACCTCTGTACACCACTGGGGTAGTCTTACCCGGCACCCAAAACAAAGAAAAAGAGATAATTTGTACAATTGGTTTTCATTTCTTTTTTCATTTCTTTTTTTTTTTTTTTTTAAGTTAAGAAGCTTACAGTTGGAGCATTTTTTCCCTGGCTCAGAGGTAGGAAGGTAGTTTCAGAGGACAGACAGGTAAAGCCATGTGCAAATCCAGATGTAGGAGCTCCTGTGGAAGATGATGTTTTGGACTCTGAAGAAATGAAGCAAGTCAAGGCGGTGCCGAGGCAACAGAAGAAATTATGCTAATCCGAACTACAAGGGAGGTGCCACGTTACACAGCTGGATGCGAACTCTCGTACTTGTTTTTCATGAATACGCTCCCTGTAACTTGGTTACTCAGGAGATTTCACTCCACATTATTACTTAAACTCACAATCACTCCATGCTTCAAGATTAATCTGCACAATAAACACAACGATGACAAACAGAACTGGGGGCATCAGGGAGAAACATGGATATTTGGGTTTTTTTCAGAGATATTACACGTGCAGCTCAAGAGTTGGAAAGTTTCAAATGAATCTTGCCAAAAGTCCTCAAGATAAGTACTATGGAAACAACAAGTACAGAAGAGTGTGACACTATGTACTATCAGCTCACGTGAGCTATTCATCTTTAACAAATGCATAAATAAAAATTACGGTGACGCTCAGCGTGGTATTGTAGCAGAACCCAGAGAAAGTGCACATATGGTATCCCAAGAAAGCATATCCATCAAAATACCACTGGCCAAAACATCCAGGCTTCCCTTTTCAAAGCCACTCAAGAGCTTTGAAAACTTGATTCCCACTAATTTTGTCTTCCAGCTGGCCTTCCACATCCCAACCTCACTGACAAGTATCCTATTTTCTTAAAGCCTTTGGTTAGTCTCCTCATAAAAAGCATTCAGCGTTACTTGACTTTTAAAGCAGAGAACTTGAAGTTATGCCATCAGTGTTCATTTCTGACTCAAAGCATGATGCTGATCAAGTCACCAGCTCCATGTTTCTGAGCATTATCAATCATTTACTGTTAGGAAAACTACCTGCCCCACTGCGACGATCTGATGCTCCATTAAATCTTTACAGTTTTAGAATAGGCACAATTCTACATAAAAAGCAAGATGGTTTTCATATAAGTATAGGCCCTCGAGACACCTACTAATGGCACCATACTGGAAGGGAACATCAGTACAATGCAGCAGCAAAGAAATATCAGATGGGAAGAAAAGATCCCTCAAGATGACTTTCAGAAGTGGCATAACGCGGGTGAGATTAAGTTTGACGGCCTAAATACAAGTTCCTACAGACTGATAGGAAGTCTGGTATACTTTAGAGACTCAAAGAAAGGAAAACAACCTCAGCAGAGCCATTGATTACTGCTGAATTATGAACACTCAGCATGAAAAAGCCATGAAAGCACAGAGGATATTTCTAGAGAAAGGCATTTCTAGAAAGATAATGTCACTGTATAATATACTATTACCACCCCAGATAAAACTCGGTACAAAGCATCACTGATGAAGACAGATCAGGGAACAAATAGAGATGCTGACTAGGTGAGGATGTCTCCCAACTGAAATTTAAAAGACAATTTGGTCTAGTGGGTATGATCTCTCATGAACTCTTCAGAGACAGACAAAAGCCGCTAAAACTTGTCAGCAACATTTGCTCAGGAACAAATAGACAGGCAATGCTCATGAGTTAATTCAAACTGGAAGCCTGGTGTGTGGGAAAGGGAAATAATCAAATCCTGAAGAACAATTTTCTAGGTTTATTTATTTTATTTACCTGTAGCATGAGTGAAATAGAAACTGAGGCACCAGTGTAACAACGAGCCTTCAACAGCACGGATCCGGTCCAGTATATTCAATCCTGTGTGACAAAGTCCAAGAGCAGGTCCATACACCTTCACTACTACAGAATGATGGAACAGGCATTCTTGGAGAAGAAGGCTATATTTCCAAAACTGAACAAGTTGCTCTCACGTTGTATAAATACTTCCTTTCCATAACAGACTGTAGTGTTTACTTTAATTCACCCTAAATATCATCTTATTCCTCCAATAACTTAGGCCTTCCAAATTAAACTGAATTATCTGACACATTGATACACTTGTCTTTGATTTGACCTGCAGCAATGCAATTCAAGCTATAACTGGAATCTTTACTTCACCGTTTATTCCTTCTTTCAGGAGAAAAAATACATATATATTATGATGTATGGCTTTCTGATTCGATAAAGTACTTGTGCTCTATTTAATACATTCTTCTCTGGCTTTCAGTGTAATAAAACTCCCAGTATCCATTAATGCTCAAGACAGCACTCACATTTTCTACCATCTTCTTTAACACAGAAAATTCATTTGGATCCTTCTAAAGGCAAAATAACTCCAGATGAATTTAAGGACACAAAAAAGAGATTGGCACATAGTTTACGGCACTAGGAGACAGCTAGGGATTAGCAATAACAAGACTTTATGTCCTGAGTTCAGACTCCACTAACCAGCGCCGAGGGATTCATGGTTCTGCAAGGATGTAGGTCATGCCAGAGGGGACACATGAAGTCCTGCAGGAGCCTGGAGGCAATTAAAAGTGGTGATGCAGCTGAGCATCACCACAGGCAGTGAAAAGGGACTTCCCCTGAGACTGGAAATTGCAGGAAAGAACCATCTATTCATCTTCCAATGTTTCTGACAAGAAGGGATGACTTGGTTTTAAAGCTTTTAAAATGCAATTGAGTCACTTCTCAAAAGAGGTCACTTGTTGCTACAATTTTGCTGAAGTAGTTAATAAAGAGGAAAACCTGTGAATAACAAATATGAATTCCTTTAATCATACTGTATCCGATTCTTCCAGAAATTACATTTGGAGTACCTGATGTTACAGATAGGTAATTCTGATAAGCAAAGTAGAGGTAATGCTGGCCAACAAGACATCTTTCTGCTAAAAAAGCTCCACTAAAACACTATTCCCAGACCAGAAGAGTAAAATTTTTAGCCAGCAACAAAAGTTCACCAACTTTTGCAGAACTGCTTGTATAGTCCTTACTCATGGATGCAGGTTCACCAAGGAGTGGGCGAAGAGGAACTTCTCACAAAGTACTGGCTCAGGAGAAACCCACCCACAAGTGATGGGTAAGCAGTGAGACCACAAAAGCAACTCCTGCACAAGATGTGATCATAAGAGGATCAACTGGTTTCTGCCCTCAGTATTACAACATGCAATTGAACTGCTCTGAACTTACCCCTCCCATCATTAAGCTTCTAGTTTGTTAAAACCAACAAAGTTCCTCCCAAATTATGTGGGAAAGAGACAACTTTGATCACCTCCAGAGAGGCAGAAAGGATTATGCAGACCATTACAAGTTGTTTCTTTTTCCTGAGCTCATCAAACGAGGGTCATCATTTTAACTGGATCAGTTTAACGTTGCTGTCCTGTCCATTATGTGCCAATCAAACTGGAATGAACCAGCATGTGAGCTTTACATTGGCAGAGATATTAATTTCAAATCAATAGGAACTAGAAAAATAGCAATAGGCATTTAAGAGTGAAACATTAATTACTTTTCAAAAGCTGCAGAGCACAAATTGCCTGATGTCTTTACAAATAGAAATAGGCCAACAACATGATTTCATAAAATTTATAAATGAATAAGTTAATTAACATGGAGTCTTCAGAGAGATGATGAAGGAAATTTAAAAGAACCTTGTCTTACACTATTTGAAATTCGCAAATGAAGGGACTTCTTAAAAAAAAGATTAATCACAAGTTTTTTTGCTTTACCTTGATAAAATTTCTGTTTATATATTTAAGCCAGGTTTGACCTTCAAAATTCTAGCAAAGAACAATTTTCATTAAACCATCTCAGTGGAGGAAGTTGGCAGTTCCTCATCTTGTCTCTAAGGTTAACTGAGAATATTAATTATTTAGCAGGGATGGTCAAACAAAATATGTGTAAGTCCTATCCAAAGCAACCTTTAATTCATCAAAGCAGACACGACAAAGGTTGATGTATAGCAAGCTCTTCTCCTGTCAGGTCCGATTTCTTTCATAAAGGAAACTCCAGAGTTAGAGAGACTCCAGAACAAAATTCTTCCACAAAAGATGCTGTCTCTCCCTAAGGACACCTTCCCTTCAGTCTGGGCACGTATAACAGCAGCTCTTCATCATTCTTTGGCAATGCGCAGGTATCATCAACCAAGAAAACTCTACACCTACCTACCTTGAAGATGGCACAAAATTTAACAATAGTAAAATGACTGTGGCTTCCCTTTCTTGTACGTTTTATTACTTTGGTGTCCTCTTTTCTGTGAAACACTGCTGACCCGTTGCTCTTTGCATTGTGGTTCAACACCATCGCCCACCTGCCTGGCTAAGCTATGATTACACGAATGAGCAGTTTGGCAAGCAGGGAGAACATGCCCTGTCTCGTCATTGGCACACGTATAGTACCAAGTCAAAGAGGAAAGTATATTAGAGATAAATACTCATTTTCAGAACAATGTTTACGTGACAGAGCTATACTTAATAATACAGTAAAAATGAGAATTACACTGGGACATCAATTGATCAAGAATGAAATAAACACTATTTTTTTCCTACAGAGGCAAATTAAGTTTGCCCCACAAAATGAAATTACAATTATTGTGTATGACATTCTAGCACAAAGTAACATGTGTCCTAAAACACGGTATTGTGTCACATTTACTAATGCAGCACTTAAGAGAATATCAAGAACTCCTCTATGGAAAGTATTTCCATAAAACTAAAATGAATTTTGGTAGACATAAAAGAAAAAATATTACAAAACCAAGTTGTGACCTAAAAAACACATGGTAATGGAAGACTGAAGACACTTTAGTCTATTCAGAAGAGGTGGAGAAATACTGAGGCAAGAAACTATTAAGAAAAACAAAACAAGAACCAGGGACTAGAAATTAAGCCAGAAAAATTCAAAGAGAAATATGGCACAAGTTGAACAGCAAGGGTAGTTACCTACTGGAATAAACTACTAAAGGAAAGGATGGATGTAGCACGTTTCAAGGCTGCTTGTTTTGCTAAGTAACATGCTGTGGTCCAGCCAAGGTTTCTCTTCAAAGGAGGAAGCAAGCAAGGCTTTCTGACATATTCTGCAGGGGACCACATCATCCCACCAGACACACCACAGCCTGCAGACTCTCCACCCACCTTTAGGCCTGTAGCTTGACAGCTAAGAACATCATTCCCATGAATTGTACTTAGATCACAGAGTTTTGAAACAGTTCTTTCTTTCCAAGATCAACAGGTGGCTGGTTTTCATACACTAAAAGGAAAAATGGAGTCCCAGAAGGCAATTTAAAGTCATAAATCGGTATGATCTGTCAAGGTGCCTAATGCTTGCCATTGCTCATCCGATGGAAATGACAATCCAAACTTAGGTATCATAATTAGGTGGGAAACTTGCAGGACACTGAGGACCTGAAAAAGCAGGGAGTCCTTTTTTTGGTGAAATGAATGTTTTTAAGAGGCGCTGCTGGACGATCTGCTTATTCCATCTTACCTCTTTGAGATCCTCATCTAAAAATAAATTTTTCTTTGCTGCAATCTATGTTTTGGCATGGTAAGGGAGAAAAAAAAGAAAATGCTGCTATATGTGAAGTTCCTGAACTGCAAAGTCTGCCTTACAGTGACAGCAGCACTACCAGATCTCCTAAGGAAATGTTCTAGCTTTGTGTCACTTATCTCCAAGAATAACAAGCAGGTATTTCACTTCAGAACCCTGCTGACAACTTGCAAGGCAGGAATTGTGAAACGCTTCCATCTCCTTACCTTTAAGGCAAGCACAGAAGATTGCCTCCCCCTTGCAGAAGGAACAGAAATGAAGACCAGGGAAAACAGACGGGGCTGGCTAATATCAGGAAAATTATCCATTCGTGGATTTACAGGATTTACATGGCATAGACAGATTTATACAGAACAACAGTACATTACATCTGTAAACACACAGCTGTGCAACTGCACTACAGAAAGGTCCCTGGGCTGCAGAAGAAAACGCTGATTATTCTACTTGTTAAAGGTTAAATTCTTGGCACGTAAGAGTGATTGGGCTTTTTTTAATTAATAAAACTTCTCACTGATTGAAACCTTAAATGCCAGTCAAGCTGCTTGAGATCTTGTTATTTGGCTACTGACTTTATCTAAATTGCACGTTAATTCTCTGTGGGAAGGTGAAAAGGCCTATGTGACCCCTCCACAACGTGTTCCTTGGCTCCCTGAACCATCAGACATAGGGCCCTCCCACACATTTGGCTGCTGCCAGGTGGATCTCAGTTGCTTTTTTTAAGCTTAGAAAAGCCACAGAGTGGAAGTTGCACATATTTGCCAATGTGGCAATAAACAATTTTTGATGGCCCAGTTGCCTTTAGAGGATTATTCCTAAAGAAAAGACATCCTCTAGGTTGTCCTGTCCTGTCCTACCCTACCCGACCCAGGAGAGTGGTTCCTTCCACTGTGCTCCAAAGAAGAGGTGATGCTATACTATCACCTTCCCCCCTGCTTAGCCCCAGATTTAACACCCTCGATTGCCTATTCCTGTAAGGAAATACAGTGAAATGCAAAACTTGCACAGTGTACATTGGTCCCAGAAGGATGAAAATGTCCTTGCCACCATAAAGAAACCAGCAACTGTCAAAGCATTTTAATATGCAATGCAAGAGAAAAATGTAAAATGGCACTGTCAGGAATTTTAGCTTTTCATAATCTGCGACTCTTCAAGAAATTGAAACACAGAACATTAACTTGAGAGACAGGTGCTTTGCCCCATCCACCTCCAATCCTGCTTATTTTCAGAATTAGTCTTTAAAGACACCTCCATAAATCCTGCAAAGGACTCTATATGAACACAGAAGACCATGGCATGTCTGCCTCGCAGATGCAAAATGCCCAGGTGGACTATTTTCAAGTATCAGTGGGCTGATATTCCAATTTAAACATGGAGAAAGACATCTCCCATTAAGCTGCAGTTCTGCTAATACATGAAAAACACATGAAAATACACTATTTTTTTAAACCAAACTATAATTCAGTAAAATTTACATAAGCATTCAGGAAGACTTTAAAGATTTTTTTGAGTATGAAAGAAAGAATATGAACCTCTCCCACGTAAGCTTCTTCATTCATCTGAGTCTCATGTGGAAGAGGCTGGTACCAGTGTGATATGGCATTATCAAGACACATTCCCTTTACTGGTTGTCTCAGTACATCCTTCGAGGGTGAACACCAAAGGTTGTTCACCACCAACTCTTCTGATAATCAGCCAATCCCATGAAACCTGTATCTTTTTCCAGTCTAAAAGCATAAAAGCTCAGTAACTATAGAGGATACACAAGAAAAAACAGGCATAATTTCTTATCTTATTTTTCACAGGACTTCTAGCAATTGTTATACAAGCAATAAAAGCTGTTACCCCCCCAGCCTCCCCCTCCCTCGGGTATTCAGTAAATTTCCTGTGACTCCAAATCACTAAAGACTAAATTTAATAGGCAA
>VZTM01002175.1:0-18666 GCA_013400555.1 Jacana jacana
AAGTCACTGATCAGCAGTTATATCCAAATAAAGCTTAGCTATTTTACAGAAAAACAGTAGGCACATTTTCACCTGTGGAAGGATACCTCAATGGAAGTTAAGCCTAAGATTTTTCTCCATAATATAATTTAATCACAAAGAAATATAAAAAAAAACTGCTTTTAGATATTACTGAGAGTATGAAGCAATAATTCACAGATTTCTGGAGTCACTGAGAGTTCTTTACAATGTGATGTCTCCTGTTACAATTCTGTCTTTCTCCCTCTCACATTTTAGCTTAATTTTCTTTTGTCTTTCTCCCATTCATTTTTCAAATACTGAAAGGTAGTGCACATTCTCCTGGAAGCACCGTCTACCCAAAGTAGTTGAAAATGACCTATCTGAATATGGAAAAGAAAGACAGAGAGGAAGAGAAAATCTAAACAGCTTTTTAAGGAAAGAGACAAAAAGAAAGAAAGAAAAAAAAAAAAACAAAAACCAAGAATGAACGAACTAACTGTATTATTAATAGCAAACTCCAGGATGATGGATGAAAAGAACAACAATATCCTTTAATCATAAAGCACTAACATTCCAGCAGTGCTGGTAAGTGAGTGGAGCAGTGAAACCATTTGAGACTTAAACAGATGGATTAGGAAAGGTTCCACTGTGGGTTCCTGGACAGATTTCAAAACAGCAGCCTGATTAACTAATGCACAAAAAGCAAGTGATTCTTCCAATCAATAAGCTTTTATGTAAGCATATTTGAGTTATAATATTTAAACACGGCAGACAAGTGGGGAATCAGGAATTCCTCATGCTGGGCTAACAAAGCTGTAAGTTTTACTTGAATCTGGAGATCTCTTTTTTTACAGTAACTCTCAAAGGGATTTTATAGCTAATGTTGTCACCACATGTTCATCAATATATTAACAGCTCCTGACGGTTTTGTGAAAATGATGGTGACTTCCAAGTCAAAAAGCTGTTATTTTTTAACAAATATTTTTTAAAATAATGTTTTAAGGAGTAGCTAACTAGATTTCCATTGAATGATGGAAGCTACACATAAAAATTGACTAACTTTCCTTGAGCACACTTTCCACAAACAATTAGAGAGGAAGTATAATCAAAACCCCAGGTCATAGGGAAATAGCAGATGGCGATCATTTTATGTGGATATGTTTATATTTCTTTATTGTAAGATGACTTTTAAGACCATTTAAAGGAGGTTAAAATTTTTGAGGAATTATTGACAATCAATTCTATCTCTATCTCTCTCTTAAGGGCCCAGAGTTGCAGACAGAAGTATGATATTTTATAAAGATTTTTAAAACTGGCCTAAAATAGATCTTTATATAAGAGAGTGTATTATTATAGGGTCTACTATCTTGTAATGTTCCAACAACAGACACGGGCTCCAAAATTCAGACTTCTATATGATATTTGGACTTCTGGCCCATGCTCTCTAGTACTACATTTATATCAGAATTAAGAAAGATACAGATTTATACTGATGAACTGCCTAGGTTTCCCTTTCCATCGGAGATTTCGCTACAAGGCATTTGACCTTAAACCTGACACTTATCCAGACAGGAATTTTGCTTGTTTTGCATGATTCTTCAGGGAACAGTTTTGAGTTTTCACATTTCTGATTACTTAATAGGATTTGAGGGGTGGTGCATTCGACAACAAATAAGCAGAAGACAACTAAGGTAGTCAGACGGTATATAGTGAAAGCACTTTATTACTTTATTATATGAATCTGTGATAATGCAGGACTGTTCACAGCTGTCACCAAATTATATTTGCCTGTAAAAAAAAAAAAAGGAGAAAGGAAAAATATATTTTGCTTCCAGACACCAGAACCATCAGAATATTGTGGGAATATGCATTGAATATGAATCTCTGCTAACCCATGAACCCAAACGGAGTTTCAAGAGTTTAATAAGGAAAATGATTAGTTCAGGATCAGCATGCACATTTGAAGAAGGCATCCTTAGAGCTTCGTAACTCTGCCAGATCAAAACAGCCTTTAACAGGGTTAATGAAAGCCACATCTGAAGTTTAAGGACTATGCTGTTACCAGATTTGCACTTCTCTCCACTCTGCAAATTTGCCCCAAGGTTAGGGGTAATTTTCATGAGGAAATATCTCTCTATCATAATTTTTTGAAAACTAAGGAAATTCTTCAGATTTCCTTCAAGGTTCATGCCATTTTCAGCCAAAAAAAACCACTAATATTTGGCCAAGTAAGAAAGAATTTTTCAGTTTTTCGAAGCATTTTAGAATCAATAGCCTCCTTTAGTTACAAATATCTCTTGCATTTTGCCAATGTACAAAGTAGAAATTATACATGTAATATTTGTCACTGTTTTTTTGCCTGCTAGAGGCCAGTTTGTAATTGCTTATTGAGGACTTGATCTTGGCCTGGAGTATTAGACAGTCGTGGCACTGGGACTATGCCCATCAAGGAGTTTGGGGTCCAAGACCTACAGAGTTGCTGGCTCTCTTGGCTCCCCTTCAAATTGCCCCACTAGGTCCCCTGCTTAGTACATGTGTGGGTCTGAATATATGCATATGTTTGCCTTGAGGTTTATAATAATGGACAGGTTCTTCATAAATTAAAAAAGGATCTTGGGGGATAAAATGCCTACAGCCCCAAAACAGTAGTAAGTCCATTAGTCTATACTATAAGAACAGTGTCTTTTGGTCCTTGGGGTATGATAAAATGTCGTAGTGACAGTTTACAGAGGCACGTCATAAACCCATAGTGTTCAAAAAAACCTCTGAAGGCAGCAGAGAGAGATCCTTCTGAATTTCTGAAAGGGCTCTTCACATTTCTCAGACTAAAACCCTCTTTTCCCTTCTCAGTCTACATACCAGTCATAACCCCAAGGTCTTTCTTCTTTTTCTCTTCACTAGTCTGAACTTCAGGCCAGGAAAGAAGGAGCAGGGTGATAAGAAGTCCCATTCAGAGCCTTATCTCTGGGCCAGGTTGTCACTAACTCAGTCCCTACCATCAGCATACGCAGCGTGTAGCATTTGGAGCAATGGCAGCATAAATTCTCTCTGCTTTTTCTAGTTATTCAAATTCTGTGACATTTTGTGAGGATCTGAGGGCATGTTTACAAGCAGTAAAAATACACTGATGTCATGAATAGATTACAACCCAGATGCTATGATTCAACTTCAGCTGCCAATTACTGCTATTTTGAATACAAACAAATCTGAAAGTAAAAACATTAAATTAGGGACATAAGATACATTTAGCAGAATATTTTGAAATATTATCCTATCTCTATCTTAAGGGCCACTACAGATTCCAACAGAGGAAAAGAGTTCTTGCCACAATTAAAACAGTAAATAGTGTTATACTCTGCGTAGCTCCTAGGAGTTCAGTCCCCCACAGTTATCTGTGGGATGCTTCACACTGCTACAGTAGGGTAGTTCAACATTTCAACCTCTTACTGTAAAAATTAACTAGCTTTTTCTAATATATTTTGAACTCTATTCACAGAAGCCCACACTGCATGAAATTCACAGGCCCCCAGAGAGGTAAAATAATTCTCCCTCTTGGTGCACCACTGAGAAATGCTAAAAATAGTTGAGCATACCAGGAAAAAAATCTCCTTTGGGGGCCACAGTGCCTTTGCCTTGTTAGAAATAAGAAAATAAGTATGCATATATTTGTACAACAACATCAAATCTCTGTATATTATACTAAGTAGTTAAGTAGTCTACATTCTAGAGGATCCTGCATCTCAAACTTATCTAATTATTATACGTCCTGTCTATTCCAAATGTGGAACAGCACATTAATTTCAATTGCTGAGTAACTAATAGCAGTTGTTACTTCCATTTACTGTGAAAACCGTTTAAATACAAACACGCATAAGCAGCATATAATTTTGTGTGATATATATACAGATATATATGCACATATCTAAATGCAAAGGCACTTAGATGCAGATGTGAGTGTACAATCTTTTGCTGCAAAGAACACCTTAAACCCTACCTGTGTACTAGGATATAATGGGCGAGACATTGAATGACACTTTTATAAACAACACAACAAATTTACCTGACGTCAAATAAAGGAGGTGTATGTTCATTACTGGCTGTGGTGAATTTCCTTTTGGACTCCATGGGCTTTAAAAGCACTCTTTTCCTGCCTATATGCATCTCTGAGTGAACACAGATTTATTAGATCTTGCAGCAGCCTTCAGATTATATTCACACAAACAAACAAGATATCACTTGGTGCCAAAACATATGTATGGGTACTGAACAATCATCATTAAAGCAGTCAACATGAAGCATTCAGAAATGGTTAGCACTCAGAAGCATTTAGGTGCCTACAGGTTTCCCATTGTCTAAAACAGAAAGGAGGTTTTATAACTGTTTTCCATCTACCTACAGAAATATATATTTTTCCTATTTAATGAAAGCAGTGTGCTTATACATAAGACACCACCAACTTATCTTTGAAAATAGGATATTTAGGAGTGGAAATGCTAAAGTGTCCTTAAACCTTTGATATTAAATTTTACCCTGAATTAAGAGTAATGTAAATGACAACCCAAGTAAGATACTACATCTAAAAGTAGCACACATTTTAACATTCGTTAATGTGGTGAATACGGTGCAGTAATGAGATATGTAGGACATATCAATAGTGAAAGACTCTGTAAGGTTTAGCCACTTGATGCATTTGCAGGTGTGAAACATCTCAAAGGCTCCATCCTGATTAGATGAATTTCAAATTCTGTGACAAGCATTAACATGCCCTGTGCAGGATTGGGTGTTGAACACACAAAGATATTTATAAATTCCACTTCATGCTCTTAATATTAGGGTAATCAGTTTGCTCTTTCCTTTTCATTTGTCATATTTATTTCACATAGAACAAGAGATTGCCATTTCAAAGTATCCATGTTTCTTTGGCTTAAAGAAAAATGAAATTAGGTTTTCTAACCATAATGCACGTGTCCCCTAGCCTCTGAGTTCACTGTAAAAACCACGAGACCAAAGATGGCAGAAGGCCAAGGCAACAGAAGGCCAAGGATAAATTTTTTAATTGCTTATTTTTCCTATAAGCTTCTGGTTTTCCTAATCTCCATTTTTTTTTACTTTTGCAAAAGTAAAAATCAACCTTAACTCAGAGGACAGATTTTAATCCCATGTCTAGGATTTACCTGCTTCTGTAGCCAATAGTCCAATGGCCAACAGAAGAATGTGCTAGGCATGGCCTCCAACGTTCATCCTCCAGGCCCTACCAGCCCTTCACCTCCTTTCAGACACACCAGCTGGAGACAACCTAGGGCACGAGCCCACAGCATGTCTCAAGCCACTGCATTTGTCACAAGATGACTTCACTCTGTCTCAGTGTTCCACTTTTCTGCATCTTAATCTGATCCTCCTAAAAAGAGCCTAGTTACTCAAGTCTGAATGACATTCCTAATCCACCAGTAGGTAGGGCTGAACCACAGCTCAAGGCTTCCCTTATCCCTTAGTCCAGAAATGAAGCTTGGTATCTCTCTCAGAAGAGCCTGGGCTTTATCTAGGCCATCAAGTCAGCCACAAAACCATGCAAGTTAATTGGAAGCATTAAACTGAGAAGGATTCTTAATCAAGCCATGACCACTATTAGCAGCTGAGTACTGGGGGAAAAGGTGGATAGTCATTTTTTACTATATATAATGATTGTCTTAAATTTGCACATTAGACAAATCCTCAAACAGTGCACAGGGTCACCAGAAATCCTGATCTGAGGTTCAGCAGTTGCACAAATACACACACAGCTTACGTGAACCAGAAAGATGAAACCTGTCCAAGATCCTAAAAGCTCCCAAACCGACATGAAGCTTTAATGTGAGCAACTGTAAGATGATTTATTTTTTCAGATCAAATACACAAAGTTCTGGATGTAATTCTGTTAAGCAGTTTTACATCTTGCCACTAGGACTTTTTTTTCCTCTGTGTTAAGCTTTAATATCCTTTCAAATGCATTAATGTGTCCCTGGAACAGACGCTTAGAGACTCCTGCATGCTTTGAATATTTCCACTTTAAAAACGGCTTTCAATACTGAGTCTTTTTGTACCACCTCCATGGCACTAGAGCTTGTAAAACACTAGGGGAAGCGGCTCCTTGCCCAAAAACATGTCCAACAAGCAAAATCTTGCTTCAGGTCATCCCACAGCCAGAGAAAAAAAAAAAGAAAAGTGGGACCATATAAACCAGCTCTTGGAGATTTATGCAAATATTTGCTTCCCTTTCAGTCATTTCACATCTCAGGGCCTCACCTTTGAATTTCAAGTGTGAAAAACTCCTGTATGCCAAAGAGCAGCTGGGGCAAACACAGTAAGCTTCAACCAGTTTCTTTTGAAAATCTTTGTGTCCACTCCACCTCTTTTTGTCTTTAAATGCTATAGTGCAGCTCAATAGAACGGTGTGAGCTCACCCATTAGAAAGGTAAACTTGAAACAAACAAGATGTGATTTTTAGTAAAAGGTTCAATATGCAATGTCTGAATTTCAAGTCTGAGAATCAGCCTGGATCATAACAAGTCTCACATACTTCCATTTTTATTGCAAAGAATTTGCATGTCAGATAACTTATTAAGATTGCCTGTTACCATTCTATATATAGCCACTCATAGTAGCAGTATAGCAGGGTTGAAAAAATGTTATTATTTCAAAAAATAATTTAGTTTGAAATTTGATTTGCCGGACATCTCTCAAATCTCAGTTGTGTAACTTTGGTTAGATACCAGAGGTGCTTCTCAATTGGGTTTTGCCTTGAAAAGACATACTAGGAGTAAGGCTGGAAAATTAGTCCTGGGTGCACCTGCAAATCTCCTCTAGTGCTGTGATTGTATTGCTGTACTAGCACACGAGTACAGAATTATCCTGCTCTCTGTGTGATTCTCAGGAGCACTTTCAAAATGAGTTCTTTCTTTCCTAGCAGCGCTGAAGCTGCTTGGTAAATTCCTTTTACAGATCTATTGACGTTCATGCTTTTAAAATAATAACTTTATGGAGACTCCAGATAAAGAAATAGAGTTTGTGGCAAAATGTAAGTGACCATCTACCATGGGTCTTTACAGAGAAGCTAGCACAATGGAAAAGCAACGTGCAGGGAGAATGTGAGGAATAATTTGTTATGTAAGCCTGACAAAACTCAATAGGGAACTTTGTAGTTTGATGAAAACAAAGATTAAAGCTAGTAATAACAATCAAAATGATAGTAGTATAAAGAATCCACTAAAGCACTGCAGCATGCAGTTCGAAGTGCAATGAAGGCATATTATCATTTTAAATATGCACCCTCTCCCCCCTCCCCCCCCCCAAAAAAAAGAAGAAAAAACTGTGCATGCACAGACTAGTCTTTTTCTGGGTTGGGAAATCTGTGGGGTTTTTTTTTCTGACAGCTAAGAAAAATTTCCAAAGTTTTGGTAGACTACAAAATAATGTGCATCCAAACATGCACTAGAGAATACAAGATAAGGAACAAAGAGGAGAAATTGGGGGTGTGCACATAGTTACAGGGCTGGGAACTTCCTGGCATCACATGGATGTTGTGAGATCGCTCACACCTGCGGAGCTTTAATAGGTGGACACCAGCTCTTCAGGAGGGATGGGCCAGATTCCCTGTATGTGAGAGCACAACACGGAGCTCTGCCTAGGGATGAGTGTTGAGCCAGCAGAGACTCTATGGGTCAGGAGTAGCATGTGGACTGACATAAGCAATGTTGCAGTGAGTATCTGCTACAGACAACTTAATCAGGGAAGCAACTGGAAGAAGTAATTTGAGGGACAACACAGTATGGCATAAGCAATCCTGGAGGTTTAGATAATAATTTCATTATACGTATGGTCAAAGAGTTGATGAAGGGAGATGATCTGCTGAATCTCATAGTAACAGATGTGGTCAGGAATATGAAGGTCGTAAATGTCAAGTAAGGCCTTGGTGTAGCAGCCATGAGATAGTGGAGTTCAGGATCCTGATGAGAAGGAACAAGGCAAAAAAGTGAGATTATAACCCTGAACTTCAGGAGAGGAAAATTTGGCATCTTCAAGGATGTGCTTGTAAGAATCCTACGGGATACAGACCCGGAGAGAAGTTGGGTCCAAGAGCCCTGGTTTATTTTGAAGTGTTACCTCCTCCAAGCTCAAGAACGGTACAACCCAATGTGCAGCAGTCAAGCAAAGATATCAAGAAGTCTGCATGGATGAACAAGGAGGTCCTGACTAGGCTCAAATACAAGAAGAAAGCTTACAAGAGGTGGAAGCAGGGACATATAATCAAAGAAAATAGAGACTCTGTCCAGGCCAAAGACAATCTGAAGTAGAATCTGGAGAGGGGCATAAAGGGCAGCAAGAAGGGCTTCTACAGGTATATCAGCAGCAAAAGGAGGTCAACAGAAAATTTGCACTTACTGCAGAGTAAAGCAGTGACAAATGACACAGAGAAGGCCAGGGTACTCAATGACTTCCTAGTCTCCAGTTAAACTGCTTACCTTTGCCTTCAGAAACCCCAAGTCTCTGGAACTAGTGGGAGTCTGGAGCAAAGAAGACTGATCCTCAGTAGAGGAGGATGGCTAGTGTTCATGTAAAGAAACTGGGCATACACAAGTGCTGAAAGACCTGGACAATGTCATTGTGAGGATATCTTGATTATCTTCGAAAGGTCATGGCAACTTCGAAAGGTCAGGGCAGGTTCCTGAGGATTGGAAGAAAATAACTGTCACTCCTATCTTCAAGAAGGGCAAGTAGCAAGGTCTGGGGAACTACAGGTTAGTCAGCTTCACCTCAATCCCTGAGGTGAAAACAAAAACCAATGTAAAAACCCCAGAAATGATAAAATGATTGTGGAAACTATTTCCAAATGTATAAAGGATAGAACAGTAATTGGAAGTACACAGCATGTATTTATGGAGGGGAAATCTTGTCTGACCAACCCTGGCAACCAGACAATTTCTGGAAGTGCCAACCAATTAGTTTCTGATTCTGTAAATTTACTGCATAATAATGGGGAAGAATTTGTCCACAGGTCATATGAAATAAAGCATCCAATTCATGTCATCAAGCAAGGGTTTCCTATTCCTGGTTTTAAATTACAGGAAAATTGTAAAATCCATTCGACATGCTGGATGTGGCTTTGATGGAAAAAGCCAGATAGGTCTGATTGTTCCCTGCTTTGAGAACATTGTGCTTTGGAAAAGCACATAGTTTGGTGAGCAGCACTATGTACCTATGACTGAAGAGAGATGAACAAGGATGTGGGACATTGTGCTCTTTGCTGACCATGGAAAATGTTCAAAGTGTTGACTCTACAATAAAGTGCTAAAGACAAACACTTTTTCTACTTAATAGTTTTTGCTGTGTAAGAGGCAAGTGAAAGCGGTAACTAAGGACAAACTAAGTCTGAGAAGGAAGAGCAGAGCTATAGGTTTCTAATAAATATTATCAGTAAGTCAACATCTTGAGGAAATATAGCTCTAAATTTCGTAAAGAGTAAAATATACATTATTCTTTAAGTTACATTATACTTCATGTTTTCTTGTGACATCTATTTTTAGCTGCTCTGTACCCTAAAGACAAGATTTTAGAATGGTCCAAATTAGTCTATGGTGATTACCCCCATTGTGCAATTTACTGCTATTTTATTAATGCAAGATTAAAGATAATACTTTATTGGAAGAGGTAACAGCAGAATTAACCTCTATTTACCTTGACATAATAAAGATTTAATAAAACATGGGAAAATGTCAATGAACAGCATAATTGTTCTAACATGAAATTTAAATGTAACTTAATTCTGTATTCCGCATGTTTAATGCTTTAAGATTAGTCATCATTGTTCTTTTCTCCCCTCTTCCAGTGCATATTTAAAAATATTTCAAGCAGCCTCAGACAACTTGCTTATTAAATGTATCCTAATTTATTTTCAAATTCAGAAACATTAAACCAGAATACCAACTGTTTTTTGAAAGAAATTCACCAACCCTTTGCAACCAATGTTTGTCTCCATATCTCACCCATGTCCAAATTTTTCACTATTGATTCAAAGAAGATTCTTGTTTGGTTTATATCCTGCGGTTTTATTACATCAGACAGGCATCAAAGGGGCAGAACACATAGGATTGAAAAATAACACAGCTGCACTTTGCAATGGAGTGTTCTGTATCTGGCCGTGTTTTGTTGTTCATGTAATACTTTTCAATAAACAAAGATGTCAATCAACTTTCTTTGCAGCACATCACATTTCAGATTTAAACCACTTCAGACACAGAGCTGCCCCAAGCTCACACGTTTAACAGATAAAAATTCAGCTTTCTGTCAAGGCAGAATATAGTATTGATTGTAGACTGCATTTAGGCTGGTGTCTGTTGGAGCTATATTACTTTCAAACTCATACAAAGTCCACTATAGAGACAGAACGCAAAATGTGTTTCTTTTCTAGTGTAAATTTTCTTAATGTTCTGCATTGATTAGTGGCAATTTCTAAACAAACGACAAAAAAGCAGCCAGGGCTAGAGTCTATCCAGAAATCAGTGATGGGGGGGGGTTTACAAAAACACAGTAGTAATCATGAAAACTTTGATCACTTGATTTGATTCTAGTGCTTTGTAAATTAGCATAATTATTCAAACATGCTTCATTAAAAATCACGACTGTACGAGTCCTTCAGTTTAATGATCCAAGAACATACAGAATGAGCTAAGCTTTAAATAAATACAGCAACTTTGTACTAGATGGCCATGGCGGAGACTGGTGGGTTATTTGTTTTAAAAAAACATGCTGAATGCACTCTTGTTCCTTGCAGAGTGCAAGAGACTGATGACTTGCTAAAAGGTGCAGCGTGGTAGCTAGTATATTTTACTGTTTATTCTCACATCCACCTGAACTTCTCTTGGGATCCCAGAAGGTTAGATACTGTGTCACTCTTAAGCTACTGGGAGATTGGCATAAAATCCCAGTAAATCTCCAACTAATTACATTTGAACTGTAGGTGTCACAGTTGATTTTGACCTTTAAAGGCTGGCAGAAGTTTGACGGTCCTTAAAGTGGCCCCACACTCTACAATACTCTTTCTATCAAAATTCAAAGGAAAGAAGAGGCTGCAGAAATTAAATGTGTCTAACAAAGTGAGCGAAGTACCCTGTTTATTGATACACAAGGTCTCAGAAAAATTAAAGAAATACACTTATCCATGGCAACCAAAATCATCGAGAATGTGCTGGCATTCTCCTAAAACTGTATCTGACAAAACACCATTTGGCAGCATTGAAGGGTTAAGAGAAACTTAACAAATTTGACAGAGGAAAAGGAAAACAAATTCCAAGTTAAGTTGTCACTCTCTGCTTAATTCCTTACATGTATATTGAGGCATGGCAGGGCAGCTCTTGTGTGTTGCTGTGAGTCAGGTGCGTTAGATTGTAAATCTTAATCTGGCTGTTTAGTTTGGGACTTTGCTTTTCTACAGCATTGGCTAATTAAGGACCCGTGTTTTACTCTCCCACAACAATTATCTCTGCTGTGAAGTATCATTTTATAGCCCACCACTTCCGCAAAATAAATATTAAAAAAAATAAGTTACCCAGAAAAATACCACACAAAATCTCTCACTGCTGGCTTTCCAGCCATGATTAAAAATGTTCTGCTGTCCAGACTGCAAACACCCCAGCTATCACCCAAGCACTATAAGGTACTGAAACAAAGCCATGTGTCAGCAATAGCTGGCAGAGAAACCTTTTTAAAAAAAAATTCTATCAGAAATTTGCAAGTAAGAAAATTATGTATATTAACTCTTTTACCTTAAAAAAACCATTGATTTAAATGAAAATGCTGAAATACGTTTGACAGAAAATGTCAAAGGTTACTTATTTCTTATAAAAGCCTGTGATTCAGAAATCATCACCTTTTATGTTTCTGCAGTTTTGGGATGGTGTTTTCATACAGCTGTGGTGGACTAAACATTTCATAACCCAAAGTTAATCACAGAATCATAGAATCATAGAATGATTAGAGTTGGAAGGACCTTAAAGATCATGGAGTTCCAACCCCCCTGCCATGGGCAGTGACACCTCCCACTAGAGCTCAAAGCCCCATCCAGCCTGGCCTTGAGCACTTCCAGGGATCCACAACTTCCTTGGGCAAAATGATCAAGAACTCTCTGGTATTGTTTGCTGCTCCCTAGGGAAGAGAAAGCATCTTGTTTATCAGGTCACTAAGAAGAAGTTGAGGATAAAAGAATGAGCTGACTTTGTTTTATCAAAGAGAGGGTCAAAACACTTAGAATGGCAAATAAGGGAAATTAATTTCAAAAGAAAGGCCAAAAATAAGAAAGAACCTTCTCTAAACATATTTATTAGTTTAGAGCTATGCTAATTATTTCACCATCCCAGCTACCCTGTGGGGCTGGCCACAGGAATTTACTGCATAAGGCATGACTGGCAAGCTCTGGAGAGATCCTGGTGCTATGTACACTCTCTTCTTTTTAGAGCAGGCTACCAAAGCACTCTCCCTCCCATTGGAAAATGGGAAAATATTATGAAATAAAAATACCAATTACATTGTTTCTCCTCCTCCATGCTGTAAATTCCAATCCTTTCTTTTCCCGGCACTGAGAATCATCAAGCACTGTAACATCACACAACAATGCAGAGGATTAGAGCATTTCCCACCACCCTGCCCCAACCCAATTAACCTCTTTTAATGAATATTTCTTCTGTGTTGCTTAATTTGCACTTCTTCTGTTGGCTTCTCATGGCTTAATATTTTCACTTATTTAAATCACACAGGTAAAATTTGTTAGTAACAATCTCTGCAAAACAATATTTCTGAAATCATAATTTTTATAATATAATGGTTACTAAGCCATGAATTTAGTGTAATGACAAGCATGATATAAACAATGGAAAAATTCACAAGGACCTTAAACTTAGAGGCATGAGCCCACATACCCAAATTATTTAGGGACATCCTATTGAGAACCCTATCATAAGGCTAAGAAGGAGGAAAAAAAAAAGGCCCTCTAACATTCAGAAGTCCTTCCCTACTACCACACCAGTGTCAGAGGTTCTTCAGTTTTAGTCTTTGAGCAAGGTTTTCTTACAGTAATGCAATACTATTTTTTCTACTGACCACAGAGACAACATACTTGTTGATACAGAAACCCCTGATCAAATGATAGCTGAGAGACTATTTTAAATTTACATAGCCTGGATTTTCAGCCTACAGGTCGTTCATGCTCAACATTTCATTAATGAAACGCTGTCAATATTTCCCTGATATTGCCACAGGTTGACATGTGGCATTATTCCAGTGTAAGATTTTCACACGTTAGTGACTGGGAAATCAAGTATATTCCTCAGGACACCTGAGGTATGATTAATTTTCTAATAGTCTTTCTACATCAGTTTGAGAGGAAGGGAGATCTTGTACCAGGGAGGAAAGAAAGTGGCAACACTGAAAAGAAGACAGCCTTGGCTTCTTGCCTGTAGTGCTGACTTGGCCAGCTGCCCCACACAGAAACCTTTACCATCCTACAGCACAAAAAGACATGCCAGCAGCAAGGCAACAGCTTGTAATGTACCTTGAGCAGAAGTAATGGCAATGCTGAAAAAAATTCTTGAAGCCCTCTGTGAGAAGTAGGAGGTAGGATAAAGGTGTAAAATAAAGGTGAACCTGCTCCATCTATTGGGTTAGGGATGAGGGCCTGTCAAACATTTTTGAAGGTTAAAGCAAAGTTAAAGAACTTTGTATTGAAGATTTGATAGAGGAAGCAGATGCTCAGGGATGTCCAGTTTTAATTCCCCTTGGCTGAGGTGAGCATTAAGGCAAACTTTCCAATATGTGAAATGAAGAAAGCTGGACAGATCTGGCACCTCAACAAGTCCAGGTCTGTTCATCATCAGGCAAGCACAGAAATCTTAGCAATGGAGGAGTAGCTGTCAGCAAGATTGTCACTACCAAACCCTCCAGTCTATGGCAGCTATTCTTGTCATAGACTAACTGCCTCTGTTAATAGATTAATATATATCAACCACATACAGTCAGGCAGACTTACAGACCAATTAAATCGCTTTCAGGACTCAAACCTTGCAGAAAAAAAAAAACAAAAAGCCTTGTAAATGTATTTGTTTCCCAATGCCCTCCTTTGATTTGTATTTTTGAGGCATCTGTAATGAGAGAACCAAATTGCTAAAACAATTTAAATGTAAAATTTGTAAAATCATTCCCTTGCTGACTAAGCACACATCAAGTAGCACTATTGCTGACATGCAACAGTTGTGTTTTAAGCCCTAAAATACCAAGATCCGTAATGGAATTGCTGACAAGACCACTAACCACTACAGATCTGGCAGTGTTGCTACAACAAACCTAAGGTAAGCAGTATTAGTCTCACAGACAAATTAGACTGTATAATGTATGAAAGTCCACTACGTCCTTTGAAAATGAACTTCAGTACCAGAAAGTTGGTTCAGGGTGCTAAGCGTGGGAATGATGAAAATGAATGTCAAAGACAGCCCATCCAACACATTAATTTCCAGTTTCAGGGAGACAAGCTGTGCACAGCGAGACAGACAGAGAGAGACACAGAGAAACGAGCCCTAGTATTACAAAACTACAACACATATTTAACTCATCACATCTCTATTTTTCCGTTGTTGTCAAAATTGTATAGGCAATGTTTTTTGTACCTCTGTTTATTTTATGTCTGAATTTTTGTCACTGCAAATCTGCCTCACTGCAGAACAAAACTGTGCTCATGAGAGGAAGGACCCTTCCACTGATGTTTTTCCTGTTCAGTGTGGGATCAAGGTTGCTGAGCCACTGGCAGAGCTGAAACCGATGACTTTAAATGCAGAATATTGACAAAGAGAAACCCAGCTCTGTGTAAGTGGAAAAGCAGGCTCTGGAAAGGAAGGTGTCTGTAAGATCAGCCATTACAGACCCTAAGATTACGCTGGTGAAAATAACAGAAAAGTACTTCTAAGTGCTCTTTGCCAGCAGTGAAGCGAAGAGGAAAGAGGCACACTTTAGGGGAAATGGGCCCCATCATGGCATATAATGCTGATACCAAACTCCTGAAGGATCTCTTAAATGAGAGCAGTTGCAGACGTTATCCCGGCTGCTGGGTTGCACACCAAGGGCAAGGCCATCCTCGCCCCTCACCAACCTGCTGATGCTTGTGTGGAAGAGGCCTGAAAAGCATCCATGCTGGTCACAACATGATGGGAAACCACAGCAGCATGAGGAGGAGCTGGCAGAAGGGCCAAGAAGCATTTAGTCACACATTTGGTTCACACCACAAACCGAAACACGTTCTGTAGCTTTCAGGAAAAAGTTGACACTTAGGCTCTAAAAGCCAGTGCAGCTTCACTTGCATCTTGAGCCACAGCATTTGGGGGCATTTAGGTCTACTAATAAGATTGACATTTGGTTAAAATAAAATCTTGTTGTACCTATACAAGCATGTTTGATACCTCAACACAGAATTCCAGAGAATTTATATCGATTTTACACATAAATTTCTCAAGAAATATTTTTTTTTCATGCAATCAATGGGTGGATGTGAACATTTTGTTCTTTCCAAAAGAGCACCTAATGTATATGCTATGGGAGGTTAGATGCCCAGCTGCCTCATTCCAACAGCATTTTTTGTAGTGTCTGTTTGTACTTTCCAGCAATGTTTTGATGTAATAAAAGTATAGCTTTTTGCCACAGCACTTATTCATCTAGCTCCAATTCAGCACATACACACTGCTGACAACAACGGAGACCAGAGAAAAAGATTACCCAACCGTATTCCTATTTGTCAAAGGAGACGATCTTTCATTTTTAAAGAAAATTTCGAGACAGATCTTAATTTTTCACTTCTCATTTTGATCACCATCAGAAATGGTGAAACCAAAGTCTCAAAATTCAGAGTTGGCCTGAGCCCAAATTTAAAGCTTTGAGATACTTCAGGATGCTTATTTCAGGATTTCGGTTTTTATCCTCATAGAGATGAACTCTCAACACATAGTGCAGATGAGGGGATAAGGCCAAAGTACAAAACCCATACATTCCTTTACATTCAGGGTGACTAGGCAGAACTATAGTCAACAGACTCTGTGAAATTGTATGTATCCTCACAGTTGGTGTAACAGTATAGCTGAAAAATACTTACATCTGACGCTGCTTAGTAACCAAACTGCATCCAGCTTTTCAGATCAACAGAAAAGTTTCAAGATCTGAGCTAGGCTGAAAAGAAGAGCATCCAACCAATCTATAAAGTTCCTATTGGTCTTTAAAGCAGAAAACATCAGGAGTGGGTTGTTAGATGAATTTAGCAGCAGGGAAGCCTGCAGCTCATCAGCTTTCTCTTCCTCCAAAGTAGGTACTTATTGCAGTCAAGATGAATTATTGCTGGGTATCTCTGGGCACAGTGATGTTTTTGTTATAATAAAAAAAAGTCTGAACAATGCAATTGCACCCCCACAATCATCCCTTTTGTTTCTCCACTACAATAATATACTTCTTCATGATGCACAAGGTTTATAGTTTGATTGCCAACCTATTATGCTTGGAAAGAGACAAACAAAATAATGGCTAGTATTGCTTGTCAAGTGGACAAAGCCAACCTGAGCTAGGCACACAGATTGGGTTCATTTATTTTCTTCCTGTACTTGCTTCATCTCAATTTCTTCATGGGAACAGTTTTTCTTGTAGAAGGTTGTTCATTTACTTTTGATGAACACAAAGTCTCCATCAAAAATTCATATTTTGCTCGAAAAAAGACCGTTGGTGAAAGCATGGTTGTGGTGTTATCAATAGGCCCTTTCTCTTTTGCTCAGATGTGTCTCAACAGCTTCAGTATCTTCAAAAGAGTTTTCTCAGTAAGGTCCAGATGAAGAAGGAGACCTTAATAAAACCTGAAGACAAAGCTCTCAGAAGTTCTATCCTGAATGTGAGCACACCCATGTTGTTCACCTATGCCCCCGTGAGATAATGCAGGTGTTTCCTCACAACTATTGTGGATCTTGGATCAGGCTTGGGAGCAGCAGCCCCTAGCTTCTGCTGAGCACCTCTCTCATCCCTAGCCAGTAAGCGGAGCACTAGGACAGATTTCCATCTGCTCACACATGACAAGCAGCATTGGTGTATATGGTCAACTTTCATCTTGTTAGTGACTATCATGGCTTTTGCACAATCAGTCTTCTCTCCACACCAAATATGAAATATCCTGCCATCAGCACTGCCAAGCAGCACTGTAAAGTAAGAAACCAACATAAAGATCAGCAACCAAAGGGAACTGGCTATATCTGGAAAGGCCTATAAGCAAAAGAGAAAGAAATCAAACATATCAAAATCAAAACATTCCTTCAACGTTTTTCCTTATTAGGTATCTGTGAAAATTAGAGAAGAAAAGTATCATCTAAGTCAAATTCCAAAATGGTCATTTCAGGAGAAGCAATTGACAGTACAAAAAATAATCACAATTCACCCCACTGTTGATTTTATTCTTGAATGTTCTTGGTTTGTAAAATATTGCAAGCCTACAATAGCAGAAGACAGTTAATAAGGACAGGATTTCTATTTTCTGGTCTGCTACTCCCTGGCTGGAAGACCAAAACACGTTTCCAACCTCCACGTGTTTTTTTTATTTCCAACCTGCAAAACAGATACAATAGAACAGAACTGAACTGTGACATTTAATTAATATATGTAAAACAACAGCAGATTAGTAGACAATAAGAACTGTATATTTGAAAAGTACACATTTTGTCCCCCACAAAATACATCTGTCAATATTTGAAGGAAACTCAAGATGTCATTTTTTCCCCCTTTTTAAAATATGCTCCGCTTTATAACAATCTTCAGAGACCGGTTCTTCCTATCTTCTTGCTGATTAACGCCTGAAAAATACTGCTGTGTTTAAAAAGTGGCACAAATAGGGTGAGGACAGCCCTGAAAAGAATCATTTGAAAGGCATGTTATCCACATGGCACTAATAAATCCCAGTGGTGTTTTCCTTGGGGTAAAAGGTGCTCCTTCCTTTACCATACAAATAGCATAAAACATGCAAATGAATCTTGCATTCAACAAGTCAAATATTTCGCAGTTTAATTTACAAGTTAACGATATTCAAACCATTTTAAAGGCTACAATGCTGCCATAAAATAAAAGAAATTGCACATGGCAGAAGCTGTACTGTTGCTCATTGATAAATTATTTTCTGGAATTCACATTAACAACCACATTACTGAAGTGCTCTCCAGCCCTCCAGTGTTACAGTTCAAGGTAATATGTGACAGATTTGAACATTCTTAAGGAAGAAATTCTCCAGAGTGTGTAGATCGCAGCTTTGCTCACTGGGAGATTACAGTGGCTTTTATATCTGTTACAAACGTGCAGTTATACTGATAACTTCAAAAGTGGAATATTACATATCATGCTAAAATTCTCCACCAGCCGGTTATGTTCTTTCTTTGTTTCTTTTTTGCCTCTTTTTATTATTTTTTTTTCCTTTCTTTTCCATTTCTCTATTGCTGGCTTGCCAGAGATCTTGAACTTGAGAAAGGTTAGACATCACAATGCTGGAACAGTTTGTGAGCATCAGCAGATTTAGCTTGTAATTTCATTGATCTATGTGGGCTTGCTGTTTGCAAACCAGCTGCTGCACTGTTTCCCCAC
>VZTM01002176.1:1459-16685 GCA_013400555.1 Jacana jacana
ATTCGCAGACAGCCAGCATTCCCACTCATCTTAAATCCAACAATTAAGTGGCCTCTTGCAGGTAGGACACATGGGTTCAAATGTTCTTTACCTGCCTCTAAACTCTTCTCTTCTCCAAACATATTAACACAAGAGCCATAATGTTTGTTACTTGCTCAAAAGTGTATTTACCATCCACAATTGCTAAATAGCGAGGATAAAAAGTTATACTTTTTATTAAAACAAAAATCAGCAGAAATAAATTTCTGTCACAGCCTTAATTTGAGGTCAGAGAGTGAAACAGCACCCCTCTCAGCAGCTTCCCTTTCTGATCAATGCTGCTTATTGCCCACCTCTTATCCCAGAGCCAAGGTGGGGATGTGTCATGCTAATGATGTGGCTGTGCAACATCACCAGTGGCAAGCAGAGTCACAACTCTTCCCTCACGTTATTCTTGTAACAGAACATTGCTTTTAGTCCGTCTTCCATTGCCTGTTTTGCTCAAACAGCTCCTTTCTGGTGGTCAGGCTAACTAAACATGAGAAATGAAATATCCATGATACTAACAAAAATAAATGCAGCTGACTGCCAATATAAAGATCCTTGTGACCACTCATTGCAGATATTTAAGACAAGTAGCAGGCAGTTATTTTCCGATGTCTTAAAAGCTTTGTCAACAAAAGACTGTAGATGCACGTAAGGCAATAAAATATAAACATGTGTTGATAATAACAAAAATTTTCTACAATTTTCAACTATCAAATTATATTAAAAATGAGTAATAGTACCACTATTTAAATTATAGGTCTTAAATTCTGACAGCTGTCAATTATTAAGCTGTATAGATATGGCCCTAAGTACTAAGAGCACTTGGAAAGTTATAAATCCTTTGTAATAATATCTAATTTCAGCTTCACATCTTGTTACTATTTAGCTCACTAAATTATTCATCTATGCATGAGCATGCACAGATACATACACATAGACATATATAGAGTTGCCTGGGCTACAAACATCTTAAGAATGATACATGCCTGTCTTCTTCCTGTTTAATTCGCCCTGTAAGTTTTGTAATGCACTAGTTTCCTCTTAACATAAAGAAAAAAATATGTTACTGCAACCCTACTTTAAAAAAGGCTAGAATATTATGTTAAAATATATTGCTGGCATCATTTCTTGTCTCCATGCTCAAAGTAATCAAAATGTTTTACCCTCTTTTATGTTGCACATTAATTGAGGTTTCGTTGGAGCTGGGGAGCCACAGTCTAGACAATATAAAACACTGCACAGAAATGACAGTGCCTGCTGAAAAGACTTTATGTTCTGGTAGTCCTTTTTGTCATTATAACTAATTATGTAGGACCAAATAAGCCTGCAGTATTAACTCAGCACTCAGGGGTTCCTAGAAATGGATGCTCCCCGTGATGCTATGGATATTAGAAAATGCAGTTTCACAGTTTTGTTGTCAGCGGGGTCATGTGATCCATTAAGTACTGTCAAGTAGGAGAAAGGAAAGGAAAAAGATGAGTAAGTCTTTGGTGATACAGCTGGGTTCTCACTGGCACTTTCTACTGCTCTTACATTTTTATTGCCATTTATTCCTAGGTAATGATATATGGACAGGAAGAAATTCTACTCTGTATATGGCCAGCTAGCTCAGCAAGATGTTTACAGCTAATCCCAATATATTTTGGGGAAAAAAGAAAAATATTTTTCAGGGAAGAGAAAATTTCCTGTGATTACTATTCAATATGACATTCCAAAACATACTAGTAGTTTTAAAAATTCTTTGGGTGGGGTGGGGGTGGGGTGGGAGAGAAAAAAGATAACTTTAAACAGTTTCTGATTATATTTTTCAGATGGCAACAGTGATTTTTTTTTAATTCACATTAAATTGTTTTCCAGGAATTTTATTTTTTTAAATTAAAAAATGGTTCTGGTTTTCCAGAAACATTCTTTTCCTTATTGAAGACGTTTTTTGAAGGAAAACTCATTGATAGCACAAAAACGTATGAGACTATGTTGAGATTTAAAAGACATATACTCCGTTTGTTTTTCTTAGATGTTTTGCCTTTGACAGAATTAAGCTGTCCCTTCTGTAGTTTCGAGGTAGGTAATGGGTTTCTGTTGTATTGGTATTACCAGGAGTACTATTTTATAATCGGTGATACTTTGTATTAAATGTCAAAAATTATGTTCTTTCTCATTGAGCATGTGATTCACTAGTAATCTGGAAGAAAATCTGTTTCTCCTGATGGTGTATCTGTAAAGTAATTGCAATTGTACTTAGTGTTAAATCATCACATTTCCTTGATTATAGTGTCACATACTGTGTTGCCCTTTTTCTAATTTCCTTTTTCTGTTTCATTTCAGTAGAGGAAGCTAGGCTTTCACTTGCTTTGTGAACTTTTTAAAAATGAGAAGCTATGAAACACATCCAAAGCTACGTTTAGGGTACCATTTGGTACATAATACAAAGACATTTACATTTGTAAACCAGATCAGCTTATTACAGAAATTACTAAACTAGAGACTCCATTACTCCAATTCCACTTTTGGGTAGGAAGAAATCATTGCTGACGTGTGTACTTGCAGACAACACAGACTGGAGTACTGTGATGGATGGCTACAAGCTCTTCAGAAGGGATAGACAAGGAAGGAAGGGTGGTGGTCTGGCTCTTTATATTAAAGAGTGTTTTGATGTTGAGGAGCTTTAGGTTGGGAATTATAAAGTTGAGTGTCTACTGATAAGGATCAGGGGGAAGGCCTTTAGGGGTGACATCTTGGTGAGGGTCTGTTATAGACCCCCTAACCAGGATGAAGAGATGTATGAGGCATTCTATGAGCAGCTTTCAGAAGATGCACAATTGCCAGCACTTGCTCTCACGGGAGACTTCAACTTCCCTCATATATGCTAGAAATATAACACTGCACAGAGGAAGCAGTCCATGAGATTTCTAGAGTGTATGGAAGATAGCTTCCCGACACAACTGGTATGAGAGCCTACCAGGGGAGGTGCCCCACTATACCTGCTCGTCACTAACAGAGAAGGACTGGTGGGAGATGTGAAGATGGAGGACTGTCTTGGGCAAAGTGACCATGCAATGGTAGAGTTCTCTATTCTTGGTGATGTCAGAAGGGTGACTAGCATAACTGCTATCTTGAAATTCCAGAGGGCGGACTTTGATCTGTTCAGGTCACTTGTTGCAGGGGTTCCTTGGGAGTCACTCCTGAAGGGTAAAGGGGTCCGGGAAGCCTGGACCCCTTTACTCCTCAAGAGGGAAATCTTAAAGGCACAGGAGCAGGCTGTTCCCGAGTCCTGTAAGGTGAGCTGGAGGGGAAGAAGACTGATGTGAATGAATTGGGAACTTTTGTTGAGACTCTGGGAGGAAAAAATGTCTGTGTCCTCTGGAAGAAGGGACAGGATACTTGGGGAGACTACAAAGTAGTTGCTAAGATATGCAGGGAGGAAGTTAGAAAGTCTAAAGCCCAGTTTGAACTCAGATTGGCCACTGCAGTAAAAGAGAAGAAGAAATCTTTTTACAAATATATTAACAGCAAGAGAAGAATCAAGGAGAATTCCCATTCTTTACTTGATGCAGCAGGCAATGTGATCACTGAGGATATGGAAAAGGCAGAGGATCTCAATGCCTTCTTTACATCTGTCTTTAATAGTCGGTTCAGTTATCCTCAGGGTACTTCATGCCCTGACTCAAAAGTCCCCTGTGATTCAGGTAGAGAATCAAATCCCCCTGTTATTTAGGTTGAAACAGTTAGAGACCTGCTCCTCTGTCTGGACTGTCACAGGTCTATGGGACCAGACAGGCTCTACTCTAGAGTGCTGAGGGAGCTGGCAGAGATGATTGCCAAGAAGCTTTGCACCATTTATGAGCATTTCTGGCTATCTGGAGAGGTCCCAGAGGATTGGAGGCTTGCCAATGTGACTCCTGTCTATAAGAAGGACCAAAAGGAGAATCTGGGGAACTACAGCCCTGTCAGCCTGACCTTGGTACCAGGGAAAGTTCTGGAGCAAGTCATCTTGGGTGAGATCACACAGCACGTGTGGCAGCCAGGGAATCAGGCCCAGCCAGCATGGGTTCAAGAAAGGCAGGTCATGCTTCTCTAACATAATCTCCTTCTATGACTGCGTGACCAGACTGGTAGATGAGGGAAAGGCTGTTGATGTAGAATCATAGAATCATAGAATCATATAGGTTGGAAGAGACCCCTGGGATCATCAAGTCCAACCATCAGCCCTACTCTACAAGTTCTCCCCTATACCAGATCCCTCAACACCACATCCAATCTACTCTTAAACACAGTCAGGGATGGTGACTCCACCACCTCCCTGGGCAGCCCATTCCACTGACTGACTACTCTTTCTGTGAAGAATTTTTTCCTAATGTCCAGCCTAAACCTCCCCTGCTGCAGCTTGAAGCCATTCCCTCTTGTTCTATCACTAATTGGCCGTGAGAAGAGACCAGCACCAACCTCTCTACAATGCCCTTTCAAGCAGTTGTAGAGAGTGATGAGGTCTCCCCTCAGCCTCCTCTTCCTCAAACTAAACAATCCCAACTCCCTCAATCGATCCTCATAAGACTTATTCTTGAGGCCTCTCACCAGTTTCGTAGCCCTTTGTATATATTGTATATATTTCATTATTTTCTTTTTATTATTCTATTGATATTTTCCCACCTGGATTACTGTGTCCAGCTCTGGAGTCCTCAACATAGAAAGGACATGGACCTGTTGGAACAGGTCCAGCGGAGGGCCACAAAGATAATCAGAGGGATGGAGCACCTCTGATGAAGACAGGCTGAGGGAGCTGGACTTGTTCAGCCTGGAGAACAGAAGGCTCTAGAGGAGACTTTATAGACCCTTCCAGTATCTGAAGGGAGCTACAGGAGAGCTAGAGAGGGACTCTTTGACAGGAAGTGTAGAGACAGCGCAAGAGGTAATGGCCTTAAATTGGAAGAGGGGAGATTTAGATTAGATACCAGAAAGAAATACTTTCCTGTGAGGGTGGTGAGGCACTGGAAGAGGTTACCCATAGAAGCTGTGGATGTCCACTCCCTGGAGGTGTTTAAGGCCAGGCTGGATGGGGCTTTGAGCAACGTGTTCTAGTGGGAGGTATCCCTGGCCATGGCAGGGGGGTTGGAACTGTATGATCTTTAAGGTCCCTTCCAACTCTAACCACAACAGATTCCTTTTTGCATGCATGTGTCATTGTGATTGCAAGTTCCTTGTGGGTCCTTGTACATGCTAACAGGTGGATGTGTTTGTAGGTGTGTCCATGCAGCTGAGTCCATGTGAAAGGCCGTATGATTTGGGATTAAACAAAGCTCCTAGTGAAGTTTCCCATAAACCTTTGCTAGCAGCTCTTCACAGGAGCAGTACTATGTAAAGCAGTTTTGATGTTTAACCTTCTTAGAAGTTACACCAGAGCCCCAGTAATAATTACAATATAAATATCCTTTATAGAGGCTGCAAAATACTGGTGGGAAGGAGGGGCAAAATGTAAAAATTGAGTTAGTGATGTAGGGAAAATCAAAGAACTAGTTATATGATGAGGAGGAAACATGGAAAGAATGAAAATCAAAGGACTCTGCTTCCAAGTTAATAGTGCTGACGGATGAAACACCACTGGCCTAACACCATGTAGTCTACATGGACTTCAGCAAAGCCTTTGACAGGGTCTCCCACAGTATTCTGTGTATTCACAGAGTTTAGTCTGGAGAAGAGGAGACTCAGGGGAGACCTCATTGCACTCTACAACTTCCTGAAGAGCAGGTTGTGAAGAGGAGGGGGTCGCCCTCTTCTAATGGTAGAACTCGAGGGAATGGCCACAAGTTGCGCCAGGGGAGATTTAGATTAGATGTCAGGAAAAACTTTTTCTCCCAAAGAGTGGTCAGGCACTGGAGTAGCCTGCCCAGCGAGGTGGTGGAGTCATCGTCCTGGTGGTGTTCAGGAAGCATCTGGACGAGGAGCTACAAGACATGATCTAGTAGCTTAGTGGGCAGAATTGGTGATAGGAGGACGGTTGGACTAGATGATCTTGTAGGTCCTTTCCAACCTTGTGTTTCTATGATTCTATGAGAGAAAAACCACCTCAATCAATCCAGAGTCCTACTGACATGGGTAGGCTTTGTTTAGCAATCAGTTCAGGCCTTTTAAGTACCAGTCCAATGTATTTTGAATCAAGCAATAAAGAAATTGAGTTCAAAGTTCAAAAACGCGTGCCACACTTATGAAACAAGAATATGACAGAAGATCTCTTCATTCCTCTGTAATTACCATTTTGTGGCAGACCTATCGTTTATTTGAACCCGGCTTGGCTTTGGCTCCACTATGACTTACATCCACACGCTGTTCCCTTGTACTTCTGCCATGTCAACACCTATTCTCCTTGCTGAGCATACCCCTTCCCTCTGGCACCGCCCTGACTCAACAAGCCAGGCATAAATCTTTACAGGAAATCATGGTAATGCTGAAAGCATTACTGTTCCTGTGCCTTTCTTGACCATTTGAATAAAACAAACTGATGTTCAGACTGGCAAGCAGAGCCAGGAGAAGATTGTTCAGCTCTGGTGTTTTATATTTTCATACACTAGCAAAGCATCTATAAATAACCTTTGAGGAACATAAACGTTTTAGTATAATGGGATTCATGTTTAATATGGGCAATGACTTCCCTTCCCTTAGGATCGCAATTAAAATGTTTAGACAAAATTAAACTGCTTCTTGGGAAGATACTACGATGCAGAGCACAATATTTAAACAAACTCCCAGTGCCTGACAGAAAATGGTTCTTTGCAATCAAGTTCTAAAAGAGGAGACAACATAGCTGTTTATTATTGCTACATATGCTGATAAAATATGGGCGCTTGAGCACCAGCATTATAGAAGCTTATAGAAAAGCTGAATTTCTGAAAGAAACTGACATATCTCTTTTCTGAAAAAACAAATTAGTAGTTGTCTGAGGCAAGTTTAGGACATGTTTTCATTATTAACTGCCATCATGTTATTAGCCAGCTCCAGCTTTGGCAAGACAGATTTTCATGTACAGAGCAGTTTGATAGAAATTGTTGTCTGCCTGTTATTTGAAAGAAACAGGTTTAATCAGTGTCCTCTATCCTTGTAAGAACCTTGGCTCTGGCTGCAAAGCACTTGTGCACAGCTCAAGCAGGGAGGTAAGATAATTGTACAATAGTTTTACGAGGCTCCAGTTAATCCAGGAGCTAATCAGGAATTGTTTAGCCCTTGGCACAAACTAGGATAATCTCTGGGCAGCTCTCACCTGTGTCCTATTCCAATCCTCTATATAATGGCAGACTGGGGATATCCAAATTCAGATAATTTTTTAGGAATACAACTAGAAGTTTTTCCTTCTTTGCTATTGCCGCACCCTACATCTAGTAAAGGGTGTTATGACATTAATTTCTTCAGATCCCCCTTTCTTCTAGGCAACAAGTGGCAGAAAATGATAGTAACTAAACACAAGAATAACCCCACACAATGCCATCAGATATTCAAGACAAAATGAGCTATATTGGACCAACTTAAAAATAACTTATTCATTATTTCCCAATCTTGTTTGGAAGTATATGCCAGAGAGACCTACTATTCAAATTTTACTATTTACTTGGTTTTAGGTTTGCTATTTGGGTTATGGTAGCTAAAGTATAAGTTTTTGTTACTGCTGTAAGGATTAAATTTTACACTTCATTGTTATTATTAGGTCCAGGTGCACAAAAATATGATTGTCGAGAACATAACCATGCCAAGGATTTCTCTCTCAGATGCATTGAGAAATTCTTGCCCTTCTAGATTCTGAGTTTTGTCTATGCTTCAGTGAAGAGGACAGTACCATGAATCAGGAATGGCCCACGTTGCAAGTGATCTTGAAAGATCATGTGGTCCGTCCTTTCCTGGGAAAGGAAGCATACATGGGATTCTGCACTTAATTTCAGTTCCAAATTTTCTTTTACCTTGAGACCTGGCCAGTTCCATGTGTACACCCTGAATACTTGCTCACATATACAAGGAATTTCTCTCAAAGATGGTATGTTAGGGCTCTTCACTTTATCAGGTACCCTTTCCAGTTTCTGTGTCAAGTTGCAACACCACCTAACACTAGATCTACTAGTACTGATCCTCTTCATCCCATAGATCAAATATGGGTGGAAAATGTGGTTTTGCTGAACATAATTCATTAAAAGATGTCAAGAGCTTCTGGCATAACTTTATAATAAGAAGAGGAAACAGACACAGTAAGGAGACATTTCTGGCTTACTAGAGATATCAGATTAATAGTTTTGCACTGCAAACAGAGGATTTGGGGAGCTGTTGATTTTATTCTGCTAATGTTGCTATTCTCTGTCACAGTCTATGCTGCCCTGAAGACATATACTAAATGCTTAAATGAAATCTGTGTTTCTATAATATGTTTCTGCTTCTGCATCTTTCCTAATCTTGGTTTGGGTTGTTTCATGCTGTGTGCAACCTGTGGCTGAGTTTTCTGGCATTATGTATCCTTCTTTAATTGATGTGTATGGCCACAGTGAGATCCATTCCCAATGCCAGCACTTCTGATTGACTGTGCGTTGTCCATGTTAACCTCAGCCAGATTTCCTTTCCACCTCTTACGCACCACAATGCTTATAGCATACTGGAGCCCTGGAAGTACAATGACTTTTTTTTCAACAGTTTTAATTATTTTGGTTCAGTGGAAGCTAAAAACTGGTATTTCCCTCTTGCACGCGTCAGTTGTCCTAGCTTCTTGTAGAGCTATCATGAAACTGTGCTGCATGGAAAACTGGGGCAGCTTGAAACCTGAGATAAAACATGGCTTCACAGTCCATGTCCTTGCAGAAGTATACCGATCTTCCAACCCTTCCTTCTCCTCCCTGCCTTGTGGTGCAATCAGCATTGATAAGATCAGTAGGAACAGAGCTTGTGTCAAGCTAAACTATGTCCTGTCTGGTATGAATAGTTTGCTTGATGTAATTCATCAGGATGCTTCATGTTGGATTTATGCTGTATCATCCCCTGTGCAGCCAGAAGGGAACTCCTGTACTGCCATCTAGAAAGTGCTCAGTGGTCTCAGAGTGTTCAATCTAGCTCATCATTTTTTTTCATGTTCTTTCATTAAATCTTTGAAAGGGCAGCATTTTAAACTATGATATTATGGAGACACTTTTATCTTCACATTGTTTTACGAGCATTATCTAAACTTCCATGTTTGAACTGGCCTTTAAGATGGCTGTTGGAATATAATATGACTTTTTAATTCCTATGAAAAAACAGAAAAAAACCAGCAAGATCTAAGTACTTCAGACTTCATGAGTCACTAAGAACCGTAGAACTTTTCTTCTTCCTGGTACATAAAACTGAACATTTCATAGTATCTGTGAGGGTAAAAGGCAACAAACAAACTAACAAGCAATATTAAAATTAACATAACAAGTTATCCCTAACCAAAAATATTGAGGAATCATTAAAAATTAAACCTTCCATTTTGCAATAAGGAAATACCAATATTATGCATTCTTTTTCTGAAACGTCTCAGGCTTTGTCAAAGTGCACGAGGCATACTTCTTTCTCAAAATTTATTTTTCTGGAAGTATCTTAAAAAAACCCTTTGTACACACAAGCAGGTTTTTTCATTCTGATAATGTATGCAGATTCCATTAGAAACACTTTTGCAAACTCACTTGTGAAATGCCTTACATTCTTCCCGAATAAATGCATACAAAAATACAACAATGAATTCCAAGAACAATAAATCAACTACTGAAACTACATACAGGCCCTCACTAAGCAAAATATTTCAAATATTACACAATTTAAATTACTCTCCAGTCTTCATTAAAGAAAAAAAACAATCAACAAACAAACAAAAGAAACCCCAACCAAACAGCAACAACAACAACAAAAAACCCAAACAACAAACCCACAAACAAAAAAAACCCCAAAACCTACCAAACAAAAACCCCACACTGTTTCTATTTAAAATCTAAGACCATACAAGCTAGCTGATCATTTAGCTGACTGAAGATTGGCTAAAAAGATATCTGGATGAATACTGGCTACAGCCTGAATTGTGTATGAAAAAGGAAACTCGTGTTATCAAAGAAAACCTGCATCCTGCTAATAAGACAATTCAGGTGGTTAATGGGTACCCGTCTTCAGGTTTACTGAATACCCCTGGAGTTTTGCAGCCACCCATGTTCCATAGACTCAGATTGAGCGATTTCAGAAGACAGATCTGGACAGCAGAAGAAGTAAGTTTAAGATCTCAATCTTTCCGAGTTGTGGCTTTAACTTGTCTGATCTGACTAGTGTTATGAGTTGTACGTGAAACACACAAGCATTGAGCAGCTGTGCTACCCGTCCCTTCCAAAATACTCCCTGACAGAAACACATACTGACATGTCCATTCCAGTGCTGGAAATACTACTGGAAATACAATGTAAATATTGCCACAAACTGCAAAGACAGGATTGTCTTGTCCTACTGTGACTTTTCTCTGGAAACTCTTCATTTAAGCCTTGTGGTAGGAATCTACTATTTACAAAGCTTCTAAACGTGCTATAAAAACAACAGCCTGTTTACTATAAAAATCAAAACCACAAAATAGTGGGGGATCCTCCAGAAACCATAACTTCCATGATGTTTCCATTTTTATGATACTTTAAAAATAATTTAGGTGTTCTTTGAAGAAGAACTCCCTCAATCGATCCTCATAAGACTTATTCTTGAGGCCTCTCACCAGTTTCGTAGCCCTTTGTATATATTGTATATATTTCATTATTTTCTTTTTATTATTCTATTGATATTTTCCCACCTGGATTACTGTGTCCAGCTCTGGAGTCCTCGACACAGGAAGGACATGGACATGTTGGAATGGGTCCAGAGGAGGGCCACAAAGATGATCAGAGGGCTGGAGCACCTCTCCTATGAAGACAGGTTGGGAAAGGTGGGGTTGTTCAGCCTGGAGAAGAGAAGGCTCTGGAATGACCTTATCACAGCCTTCTAAGTACCTGAAGGGGGCCTACAGGAGATATGGGGAGGGACTCTTTATCAAGGAGTGGAGCAATAGCATGAGGGGTAATAATTCTAAACTAAAATAGGGGAGATCTGGATTAATCATCAGGAAGAAAATCTTTAGTGTGAGGGTAGCAAGACACTGGAACAGGTTGCCCAGAGAAGCTGTAGATACCTCATCCCTGGAAGTGTTCAAGACAGGGCTGGATGGGGCTTTGAGCAACATGGTCTAGTGGGAGGTGGCCCTGCCCAAGGCAGGGGGGTTGGAACTCAATGATCTTNAGGGGCGTTTGAACTCAATGATCTTTAAAGTCTCTTCCAACTCTAACCATTCTATGATTCTATGAGTTGTTGAATCATGGTTTGAACTTTTTCCAGTGGTCATGCCACACTTAGAAGCAGCTATGTGTTCTTTACCTGCTACTTGGCAAAAATTAGGTCACAATTTTCTTTCCTAAAAACTGTTGTACTATCTACATCCTGTGATCATATCATCTATACCTTTAAGGTAAGTTAGGAAATTGGAATGTATCTTCCAGTGGTCAGCAGAAATATCAATCATAGTAGAATGAGGTACTAATGCAGATATTCTAACTATGGGTCTTCACTGTGGCAAACAGCAGTATCAGTGATATAAATTATCCATTCCTGTAACATGTTTCATGTCAAAATTCAAACTGTTTGTGCTATGTAAGCAGCAGAGCAGCAGCTCTGATTCTCAGGGGGTTTGATTTTATGGAAAAATTTGAGTTGAGAGTCAGGAGTCTCTTCTGTTTCCTCCAAGGTTATCCAGAGTCTAATTCTGACAAAAGTACAGTCTAAACCTGTCCCAGCCTCCAGATGAAAAGGAAATGAAATAACACTAGATCAACTGTAACAAAGGTCATAAATATAATCCCCTCAAAAATTGTTAAGAGGTGCAGAATAACACTTCCAGAGGACACCGAAGAAGAAAAATTAAGCTATATAAAGAAGCATAGCAGACAATGGAAAAAATGCTAAAATTTTACCATATAAGAAATGCTTCTACATATTTACAGGAACCTCTAAAGGACAGAAGTGTTACAAGTGAGACAGAAGAACCCTTCCAATGTGTGAGTATTATGGAATTTTTGGGGTTTTCTGTTGTTTTTTGTTGTTGTTGTGGTTTTTTGGTTTTTGTGTGGTTTTTGTTTTTGTTTTGTTTTGTTTTTTAAGACAGGAATGATTTAATTCTATCATTAAAGCATTAATAGTCTTATTTACTTAATGTATAAATGTTAGTCTGCTTACACTGGCATAGCAATCATACCTATAAAAGCGTTGATCTCTAAGTGATTGTATTTCATATGTCTACTCAACTGTAAAGGTAGTCTGCCCAGGGCTTTGTTAGTTGTTTTTCAGTCAGAAGCTATTTTGAGCCAAATCTAGTAATGTAGAGTGATAGAAACAGAATCTTAGGTCATAACAAAAAATTCTCAAAACTACAAAACATAGTAAGTTTAATTTTCAGGCAGCTATGACATTATGTTTTCTTCACATTCTTCAAACAGAAATTAAATCAGCCTGAAAGTACGTTATTTGGGTGTTACTCTGAACGCTGCATTTCCCCCTTACACCCTGAGTTTATAACCTGACTGGCTTAAGCACTTGACTGGCCCTTTGTTTCAACTGATGAATTTCAAGCAGGTGAAGTGTAATTTACTTTGACATTTGATCTGCTTTCTGACTTACATAAAAGTGTAAAAGTTGTCCATTGAACTAAATTCAGGTTTTATGTTAACAAGAACCACCCCACAGAAATTTGGAGGACAGACTGTGTGTTGACACAAGCAAAGGTGAGGATTGATTAGAAAATTAGCTGCAAATGTTGTGCTTACTCAAGGTTCTCTAGAAAGGGAATAAGAGAATGATAGCTGTGTCCAAAACGTTTTTCAGCAGTCTATGCTGTTTGTCCTGCAGCACAAATAGACCAGTTGTGTTGAAGGGCATGTCCAAGGACCTGGCTTTTTTTGTTGATAACTTCTCTTCTAGGCAGCCTCACAACACTTAAGTGAGGTTAGGCTCACAACAGATCCCATTTTGCTTTTTGCCTGGTTTATTATCAATCCTCTAGAAAGGCTACTTCTAGTAGGGAATAGGATAGAGGCGGGTGTTATCCTAAATGGTTAAATCGGACCAAGGATTTAGGTTGGAAGAATAGGTGCCTTTTCAAGAACTCATCGTTGACATCCCAAGCAACTTTAGACAAGTCAGTTAAGCTATGTCTACACTGTGGAGTAAAGAGAAGGTGTGCATTTTCCATCAACCATGCACCTTCTTTCCATGGTATTGATTTAACTCACCTTGTGTATCAAGAGTGCAGTTCAGTGATGAAGTATCCCTCCATCACTTGTTACAGTGAAACCGTAGAAGAAATGTCTTCTCCTCACCACACCCCAGGAAAGTTTATTAGATATCCTGCTACTTTGGTTGGCAAGTTAGATGCAAGTCTTTTTGTACTCAGTCTATCTAGACTAACACAAATATGGAGCCAGCCAAAGTGGACTAGGTTTTACTCCTTGCGAGTTCCATAACCCAGGCTGGGGCTTTTTTCCAAACACAGTGCTTCATTTTAGAAAAGGGGACTCATACTCACCTTCTTGTATGTCTCTTCCCCATCTGTGGAGACAGTGAGAGTGACTGTCATAAGCTTTTACAGGCCTGAGACTCTCTGTGTAACTGCAGTATCCAGCGGCAGTAGGGCACAGCTTTTGTTTCAGACTCGAGGTTTTATATAAGAATTGGGAAGATTAATATACTTTACACAGGAGCATGGAACTGAAGACAGAAAATAACATATCAGAAATATGCAGGAAGAATATGCTGGGTTATTTTATTGTTTCCTGAGGGCTGCTACTCTCCTCCCTTCCACTCCATCAGTACATAAATTATGTTTGTGGTTCCTTACACACATTGAATACCAAATCTCCTGCCGTCTTTCTACTTATGAAGATCATGAGTTAGGGGAACAATAATAGCCACTTTCTTAGGCTATAATAGCAACATTTAGAGGTATTTGTCTTTTCCGTTTTCTGACAGATCCATTACTAGTTCATTAGCCTTTAGTGGGTAGAGACATTCAGTAAACAAATGAAAGTAACTCCATTTAAGAGCTAGTGAGCTAAATACAGCTCTACCGCTTAGCCTGCTAATTATACGTAGTGTTGCAAGTGCACACTGAAACAGATCCATCCTTTTGCTGCAATTTTAGAATGTATCATCTTAGAATTTCTAAAACCTAAGGCAGACAGAAATTGGTTTTCTTTGTCAGAGTGTCAGTGGCTGCAAAGATGTGAAATGGAAAACCAGACCAGGAGAATCTGTGCTACTTTATCTTGTCATAGTTCAGTAAGCGTGGAGATTATGTATTTTAATTTTAATTTCAAAAGATCATTATCTCGATTTTCCACTGTATTTCTCTTCCTTGTTAAGGTGACACAGTACTCCAAGGATTAAAAAAAGTATAGTAGTTTAAAGACCAATCTCTTTTTAATAATAAAAGATGGTGTAAAAAGGAAAGGAGAGAGTGGAACATGAGAGTCTAGTCTTGATGTTTGTGATACAAGCTATTCTTGAATTAAATAATCCAGTATAAAATAACATTCACTATACTAAGCAACAGATTATAGTATACTTCTTTGCTCTTTCCAGAACCTCTTCTCCGTCCCACATTCATATTCCTGTAGAGAAACTAGGGAGCTGATGTATTAAATAAATTTAAATTCATCAGCACAATGGGACTCTAGATTGGCTGGAATGGGGGTAAAAAGGAACTTGACCTTTTCCAGCTACCTTAAAAGTCAACAGAAACAAAATTTCCATAATAGGTATGTAATTGGTCCACCAAAGCAAATCCCTTAGTGCTAAAGTCAGCAATATCTTATTCCTGTCTGAATATTTTTCTTAGGAGCAGTAAGTTTCTGTGACCCATCTAATTTCCCTAGACTATTAGCAAAAATCCAAGTTTGAGACTAAGTGCTTTTATTCTTTTATTAGTGCTGTTCCTTAGCACATCCCCTCCTGATGCTTACAATAGTGACCACCTTTAATGTATTATTTGGTAGAGCACATATAACCATGACATACCCCAAGTCCCAGAGGTGCCACCATTAGCTAACTTATCTGCTTCTTGTACCCACTCTGCCATCACATCAGGTCATTAGTTATGGTAAGAAATTAG
>VZTM01002176.1:16769-35517 GCA_013400555.1 Jacana jacana
AAGAGTCTGAAGGAACAAAGTGAAACAGTTTAGAACTATCCCTGCTAAAAACACTTAGTAAGCAAAACAAGTCTGTACCTCCAGTGACAGAAAGGGAGTGTATAGTGTTCATTTCAAACAAGTTTAGAAATTGTTACTTTTTAAATGTGAGACAGAAAAATAAAACTGCAATCACTGTTTTCTTTTGAAGGAAAGAGAATTCATTCATAAGTAACTTTGGAGTTAGTACACAGGACTCCATAAAAGAAATTTCATTTTCATACTGAATAATGTGCAGAGTGAAAGGGAATTGGACAGTAAGCTAGACTCCTCAGACATTTACCAGGGAGGCAAAAAACATTCTGTTTCCCCCCAGATCACTGAGAGGAGGCTACTTCCTATTCAGAGCTTATCTAAAACTGACTCAAATTAAATAAATGGCAAGAGATTGGGAGGACTATTTTAACATAACTGTTTCTGTTGCGGGTGAAGTTGGAGGTGAGAGCAATGATTCAATGTAAGGAACCTAAGCTTTTTATTACCTATTTCAGAAGACTGAATTATGTTGTTGGCGCAAATGCTGGCTGTACTTTGACAAGGTATGATGTAAATGTCAGAGATGCACATTTTGGGAAGATATGTTATTGTAAGGTCCTGTTGTAAAGATGCTTTTAAGAAGCTGTTGCCTCTTATTCTAATTGATCACAGGAAGTACATTTCTTGGAGAAGCAGTGAGAGCTGGGATCAATGACAGGCTAGTTTAATGCAGCTCTTAACAACAACCTGCAGAGATTAGGAGGCTGTCAGAAAGATAACACCAGAGATTTATAGATTGTTTCCTGAAACCATTCGCAGCTCTCATGGGTTCTCTGTTATGTTTCTGTATGCTTGGATATGTAATATGTACTTCCCTTACAGATCCAAACTGTACTTCTCTTTTATGAAGAAAATTGCATTGCACCTTTATGTGCTGCACAACTTATAACAACCTGGGACAGCAATGAGGGAGGTGCATGGAAGCCGAGTCAGTTAAGTAGTTAGGATGGCTCAGGGATACAGGAAAAATATGAGTTATAGCTGCAGTTTCTTCTGTCACTTGAGTAGGGCATAATGGGCCTAATTCAGCTACTGTAGTGCCACTAAATCAATGGAGCACCATTATCAACAAATGAGCCCCCTGTGTGCTGAGCTAGGACTCAGGTGCTGCAGTGTTTGGGTTTGAAGGTCCAGCTGTTGAAAGGCAGCTTAAGTCCTTGCGGAAGGACTCCGCTCCATCAGAGGAAAAAGAGTGCCCCTTTTCTCACATCCATAGCCTGGGAAGGAGTCAGACTGAGGTGTGTCAAACATAGGAGAGCAAAATAAAAGCTTCTCAACTGATACAAGAGGGAAACAACACTGCTGATGCCCATGGAATTTGGCTACTTTACACTAACTGAGGATCTGGCCCCCTTTCCTTTGACTGAATGAACCAACAATTCTGCTAGCATTGCACTGAGTTTTTCACGGCCTCTTTCACATCTATATAGTAGCCTTTCAGAGAAATTTTTATATTTATGGGATTTATCTATTGTACCCTTAAAGACATCACAGATTTTTTATCTAATGTGAATTAGACAGGGCTATTCATTGTAATTATTCCTGAAGTTCACATCACTTGTCAGTACTCGGAACAGAGCAAAGTAAAAATGAATTATCTAAATGGTCACAAAGGGCATCCTGGTCAAAGGAGAAGAGAAATTCAGAATGTGCAGGGAAAGGTTACTCCCTCAAAAGTGTATAAATTGTAAAGATAAAACCAGTTAACCACTCCTTAAAGGAATATTAGGAAGACTTTGCTGTGACTTCTGCTTTGTTTTATTACTGCAAGTCAGGAACAGAGAGACCTCATAGACAGAAGTATAATGAATTGGGCAGTCTCAGCCCACAGATTAATCTACGCTTCTTTTCCAGCTCTGCAGAGCACCTGCCATCATTTTCATAACATGATGACAAGGACAAAGATGGACAAAGACAATTAACTTAGATTCTCATGGGCTCTGTACAATGTACAACATGATGACTTGAAACCAAACCCCAGAAGCTTGAGATATCTAGCAGTTAAAGTGGGCTGATATGATTTCTTATCTACAGTGTAAGCATTAGGTGGCACCAAACAGGAGCAAAAAGTTACGTGCTTTCCACTGGAACTGAGAAGAGGAAGTATTCCTTTCCAGTGGCAATCAATACATAAGGCGGTTCGTATTATATGATTCTATTCTATCAGTTTGGATATGTTCACTATTGCTTTTCTGTCAACGTGCCTAGTATGAAAAGTGCAACAGTGTTACCACTTGAAGAAGTCTGGGAACTTGATGGGACCATTTTAGAAGTCTGATAAAGCCCTAAGGAATTGCTACAGACTTCTACATGAAATTTGAAATACATTTCAATTACAGAGTAAAGAAAAAGGGAGAATAAGATACCTAAATACTATTTTTCTTCTTTAATGAAAAGTAATGGGCCGACTAGGGGCACCCAAATTAAAATGTATCTTTAGTGAAACTAGCACTGAATGGTTAGCTGCAAGAAAGAGGCAAGCTGGTAAGATTGATAATTTACAGCAACAAAGGAATCTCATTATGTGGACTAAATGTGCAAGACCGTTGTTTCCCCACACTGCCATTTGGATTACTTCGAGGGCATTCACTTTACAAAGGTGATATTTTCATCTGTGAAAGGAGCAACACTACAAAGTACTGGAGGAACTAAATCTGTGAAGTTATAGCTTAAAATATAATTTCTGTAAACCTTAATGTGCTTGAGAGACAAAGGTAACAAAGCAGGGTGTAAACAGCGGCCCACAGAAAACTGTTCTTATCTTCATACTTGCCAGTGTGCTTTCTTCAGATCACTTGGAGAGAATAAATCTTTGAATCATTTGAATAATGAACAATACAGGAAAATCCCAGTGTACATGTGCAACCACACAAAGACGTTTCATAGATATTGAATACTAGTCCCTCACAGCTTGAGCACTAACTAAAGAAAATGCAATGCTACGTTAGTAAGTACATAAGCAATAGATACCATCAAACAAAACACTGGGGAGATGCCCACTTCTTTCAAACTGGCAAGAGAATGGAATGCAATACAAAGATGGGGGATAAAAAAGACAAATAAACCCGTTTCCTGGGTGTAAACAGTTGCATTTAAAAGGTGGGAGTAGTCACTATTGCTGAATACAACCATTAAGACTTTGATGCCATAAAATTCATGTGGCAGACAGATCTGAAATATTATTTTTCCCCCTGAGCCTTAGTCATATTTTGAAATCAAAGATTATGGAAGACAATGTTAGCAGAAATTCTCTGGAGCAGCTGAGAGAAATGCAGTGGAAAAAAGGCCACACCTGTATTCATATAAATGTTGTTTGAAAGGATTCTCCAGCACTAGATAAAATGTGGATCATGATTGCCAGAGAATCTGCCCAGGATGAGGCCCTTCAGAAGTGAATTAAAGCAGCAAGGAGTGTTTAACAATTTAAGTGGGAATTCAATATTAAATGCAGTTTTGTTTTAAGACTGCAGGATGATTATTTCTAAAGTGTTACAGAAGATGGGGAATACAAGATCATCCACAAAAAGTTTAGAAATTTTTTTATATTGAACTCAAACAAACAGTAACATTGAGAGGTTGTTAAGATTCATTGTATTCTATAAAAAAAAAAAAAAAGAAACAAACCCCAAATTGACCTGCATAACTTGAATGACTTCATGTTGGTTCCAAAGAAGATATCTGGCTTAGAGCACTAAGTAATGCATATGTTCTTCTAATGCATTAGTTTATTGAAATTGCCAGTGGATATTATCAACAACAATAATTTCATCATACTTATCAAGATTTCAACTGGCATGTTATACTCATCAGTAATGACTTACAATCAGCCAGTGTTTACAATCCAGTATATAACTATTTTGCAGTTCAGTATAGATTAGATACACTACCCTTCATCTTACCTCCTTCATCCCTGGACATAGAAAACTGTTTTAAAGACAGACAAAGAAAGTTTTGAAGGGGATGTAGATCCCAAATCTCATCAAGATGTAATTTCATTAATTCAGAAGACAGTACCAATGATGGTACTTGCTGGTATGTCCTACAACAAAAATCCTAACCATTCCTCTGATGTCTCAAGATATATAGAGAAATCAGTGAAGTAAAACAAATCCCAAGATGATGGGCCAAACATTTTTTAAGCATGTCATGCATTTCCCCTGTGAAAAACAGTGTAGCAAGAGGAGCAGCTGTACCATGAGAAGTTTTGCACCAGTGCCAGGTGCGTATATGCAACAGCCATAGGCTATACCTTCTCTAAATCCCTGAAGCAATCATCTGCAACACCTAGAGGTCTCAGACAAAAAATGGCCACAAAAAGGCTGCATTTGTTGACAAAGACAACAAATTTCCTTTCAAGGAGAATAGTATGGTAGTTGCAAACAACAAATATGCCAAGGAACAAAAGAGTTTTTCTCATTATTAAGATATTTATTTTCATAATAAAAGAAACAAAACTACATCCTATGAATAACTCCACTTGAATGAATGTCCATCTCTGTACATGGCCCTGAAGGCATCAGTGATGCACCTCCTAAGACCTGAAACCTTCCACCAAAGCTAGGTGCAGGCTCAGGCCTTTACTTCCACAGAACATCAAAAACAGAAAGCCACTGTTGTTGTTTTGCTTTTAGTTTGTATGACTCAACTGGGTTGTCTAGAATTAGAAATGCTTATAACAGACTGTCAGCAGAGATGCCATTGCACAATAGTAAATATATTCGACCATTTGATGGCAGTGTTAAATTGTGCATCACAAGGTATTTGTTAGATTCAGACTCTGCTCTTGGGCTTGTATACATCTCTTGTACCTCTCCTTCTAGGGCTTTTGCTTCATATCCTAAAGTCCCTTTTTTAAATTTTTTTTTTTTAGTTTTTTAAATCATGAAAAAGCCCATAGCGAAAAAAAACCATTAGGTGTTGCAAGTACTGGTACATAATGGTTGTAGACACTTTGGTGGTTTGGATGAATTGAGGTCCCTACTGCAACATTATGGATCATTCCATTAAATAAAAAACTGTGGGTCATTTATAGTCAGGGAAGTTCTGATAAAAAAACAGTAATCTTAAAGGAACCATTTTTCACCTTATCTCCAACACTACACATATCACCCTGTAGCAGTAAATGTAGGAGAAAGATTTGCATTTCACTCTTGCACAGCTCCAAGACAACCAACATCCAGGACTCTGAACTAGTTACAGGCTCCAAACACATAGTACCACATAACAGAATGACAAGCTTTCATTTTCAGATAGTCTCTGTAACCATATTTACAGTTCCAACCACTTGTTAGCACATCATCCAGTTGAGAGAATGATTCAGAGTGAACAATTTGGTTGTGTGTTTTACCCCTTTCTTGTTTTTTTTCACATTTACAACAATGGAGATTTTTTTTCCAGATTTATTAATTGCACAGTATTACCAGATTAATTGTCAGAAAGTGATTTGCATACAGTTTGCAACATCTAAGAGAGAAGATATCATATTCATAGACCATATTTAGATTGGTTTCACTCTGCATGAGGACTTCCAAGATTTTCCCAGCATGCAGGTTCATGCAGAAGGTCTTGAAGCAACAGGGATAATCCTTATCCCAGGTTGTTCTTCAGTTGTAATTAACCCAAGCAACTGTAATTATTCTACAGGTTAGAGGGTGCTCACTTTGAGCAACTTCCTCCAACACCCTTACTTCTCTGTGGATAAGTGACATTAAATCCATCAGCCTTTAGCTGTTATGAATAGCAAATATCTGACTTTCCATGTTGGCCAGTGAATGCTAAGAATAAGAGCCCAAGGACATGAAGATGTACCCAAAGTACATGATTCTGAGGTGGCTAATTTAGATCTGTGGTGGGTTGACCCTGGCTGGCTGCTAGACCCCTACTCAGCCAGTCTCTCACTGCCCCTTCTCCAGGGGGATAAAACAGATTAAAAAAACCTCATGAGTGAAGATAAAAATGGGAAGATTGCTTACCAGTTACCATCAGGGCAAAGAGCATTTAAGAAAAATTAATTTAACTTGCAAATTAAAATAGAGTTGGATAGTGAGAAACAAAGACAAGATATAAAACAAAGCACTCGCTCTTTCTTCTCCAGCTCAACTTCAGTCCCTCATTCGCAACTCCTCTCCCTCCCCAGGCAATACAGGGACATTTGGGTGAGGGTCAGCACACAGCAGTACCTTTCTGATGCTCCTTTCTCCTCACAATTTTCCTCTGCCCCAGTGTGGGACTTCCCAGGACACAGCTCCTGTCAGGAACCTGCTCCTGCGCCAGCTCTGCAACTCAGGGGAACCCCTGCTGCAGTACTCCCCTTTTTCTCTCAGCCAGGTGCTCATAGGGCCCCTTCTCATGCTCTTACCTGCCCTCCTCACTGCCTGAAGGGTGTTTTTTGCCCTTAGTTAAATGCACTTCTCTGGAGGTACCACATGGGTGGCTGAGGGACATGGCCCTGCTCTGCAGTGAGGCCATGTCTGGTGTAGGGCAACCCCAGTCCCTCCTCACAGAGGTCACCCTCCAGCTTCCCTGTAGCTAAAACTCGGCCACAGTCACCTAATGCACATCCTTTTCCATGATGCAGGCACCAAACAGTGCAGACTTCTGAGATTAGTTACTGCAACTTGTAAGGCTTATACAAAAGAAGGAAATAAACTCTGCTAAAGGAGATAACTGAAGGGAGAAGCCCAAATTAGGAAAAGATCCAAAATCACTTTTCTCACCACATTGCTGCCCACTGCCTGCAACCAGGAACCTTTGGAATACCTCAGGTCAATTATAGCAATAACTGCACTCACCTGACAATAAGTCATGAAAGTAATGAGGATCGTGATCTTTCTCTGCTCTTCTCTCTACTGCTTCTGCAATATGTTAGGACTAATCCTAGATGTTTAGGGATAGCTAACCTCTTTTCTCAAGTTTGAAGTGGAGAAACTTCCTAAGACACTGAAGACCCTTAAGGTTGCTTTATTATCACAGTCTCAACTTACAGAGTGAGCTGCCTGCTGAAGGGGACCTAGTTGGAAAACATATGCAGAGAGTCAAACTTTTCTTACCTATTTTCTATGCTCATTTCTTTGAAAAGGACACAAAGTCACCAACACTTCCATACTCCCATACCTTGATTGTGGATGAATCAGAGGCAATGTGAACCAGATTTCATTTTGAATATGAGCCATCAATATTACTTCGGTACAAAATGCCAGATCAAAAACCTGAATGTTTTATACCCTCTGGGCATCTTGACTTTATCTAGTTTGTCTTAGCTGCCACAGCTAAACAGCACTGTAGATGAAACTAAATGTGTAATATTATCCTCATTTAATCTTTGTTTAATTATGAATAAATAAATCGTGGCAGAATCTCAGAACAGGAATACTTCAGATGTGCTCTGTGCAATGTGTTGGGTTAATAGTAGCAGAGTACTAACATTACTACTAATATGATATTTTTTGTAAGATCAAGACTAAATGCAACTTTCTGCTCTCTTTTTAATTATATTTCTGGAGGAAGTTGAGAAACATTTTAGATAATACTCTGCTATTTGGAACACAGAGTGTGGCTAACCTTTCCATTTCTGTGAGGGAAGAAGAGGTGTGACTTGAAAGTTCAAGGTTCAGCTGTCTCTGGTTCAGTCAGGTACAGTATGGTACCATGTTATGCAGACTAATTTATTAGTGCGGAGCAGATGGCTTTCTAATTTAATATTCCTAATAGTTTATGTTTATTGGCTTAAGGTACAACTCTTAGTTCACTAACATGAAACATGGATAGGGAGGAACTAATAATTATTTTCTCATTTTGGGTTTTTATTAAAATTAACCTCTGAAACCATAATATCTCTGAATATCATCTGAGTATTTGCCTCCTCTTAGAATTACAGAATTGTGTAGGTTGGAAAATACCTTTAAGATCAAGTCCAACCATTACTGTCCACCCTAAATGGCCTATAAAATCCAACTGGAATGATCTTTCTACTTGACAGGCTGCCTTCAGTTTTAGAGCTTCCTTTTTCCTTGGGCGTCAAATATAACCAGATAGTGTAGTGACCTCAAGCAGTTGTGGTGAACATCAGAAGACATTGCAGTCATATTATCAGCCCCTAAATTATTCAGAGCACTTTCTGGTAAAATAGTGCTGCAGGACAATGAAAGCAAAGAACATTTCCCAGCAGATTAGATTTTTTTTTTCCCCTCTTACTCTGTAATTATTTCTATCAGATAAGTTATTTGCTATGCAAGCTTACCTTCAAAAGCATGTTTGTTAAAAAGAGAAAGGGGAAGAAATCCTTTGTAGCCCCTGCACATGATTAAATGGCTTTAACAAAGCATAATGAATAATAATGACAAAGACCTGTCAATTGGAATTTTAAGCATTTGGCTTGTGAATTAGAAGAGCAAATGATATCAAAATGATTACATGTAACAAAGAAGTGGATATTTGCCAATGCTGCCTGTTGGTGAATATTACAGATGAGCTGTTAATAGTTTTTGCATTTTTGTAAATAACATTTCTTCTGCAGTTAACGTGTACTTACAATACAGGGAAAACCAGTATGGAACTATTGCCTTTATTAGCATGTTTTGCAGCTCTCAGAGAGGAACTGGTGCATGGATTCTGCTCTTGCACAGCCCAATAAAGTGATTGGGACTTTTTGTTTTTTCTTTTTTAAAAAGTACCTTGGTCAGAAATATCCAGACAAGACTGTAGTATTTGGACAAAAGTACATGTGAGTTTTAGCATGACTATAGGAAAGATTGCTCAAGGAGAGCTATCTGGGTTTCTTTGAGTGAGGTGGTTATTGTCATGTTCTGTCCTCAAAATTGCATGCAGGAAGGTGGATATTTGCATAAAATTGCATTGAATTAAACATTTCCCTCCCTACATTGTATGTTTATCAGTTATCTGGTAACTGGGATTTGTTTTTTTTTTTTGTTTCTTAAAGTATTCTTCTATATGCAGATGTCTAAGTTAATATAGACTTTCTAAATATTTTGGTTTATTTTTTCTCATCTAATTGCCAGAAATAGGTCAATATAGATGAAATGAATTTCAGAGAGGAAGAGTTTTCCAAGGTGAGTTTATACCTCTCATTGTTGTATACTTCAAAAGTAAACCAAAAAAGAAGTTATGCAAACACTTAAATATACTACTATAGTAGACAGAAGCTGAAGAAAGAAAATATATGTCATAAGACTTTAGTTTTCCATCCAATTTTCCTTGTACAAATATCCTTTTCTTTTATAGAGCCTCTCTGTTCAGCTGGATCCATAGAGAGGAATGGCTAGTTGTCTATCACTTTATTACTCTGATGACATTCATTAACAGTGTCACCTTTTATTTAAACCCAGCGTTTGCTCTAAGAAATCTTTTTTTGACAATATAGTATGTGGCTGAGGCAATTTTTAACATCTATTACTCTTGTGTATTGTGTTTGAAATTGATAGTGCTGAATGTATTACATTTCTACCATCAGATACTCATTGGAGATAGAAACATGGTGAAGGCCACTAACATTTCACTGAAAAAAAAAAGAAAAGAAATCTGATGGCTTTCTGTTGAGGAACAGCCGATCAAAAGGAAGGTTAAGTAAGCAGAATATGTTGGATACTGTTTCTTTCCCACTGGAGAAATGTGTACCAAAGTAATTCAGAGATCTCCATCAGCCCAGTGTTCTGCATTCAGTGCCATAAACAATTTTGACAGGATGCTTGCTGGGAGGAGTGGAGAGAGAACAGAAAAGAAGAAAAGGAGGAAAACGAAAGGTGGAGGGTAGGGGGATGGGATATTGTAGTGGATCTTTAAAACAAAGTTAGATTTTTTTTTCATAGTAATGAATAAGCTTATTTATTCCTTTTGAATACAAATATTTAGCTCTGAATAAATAGCTTTTCATTAACAACAGAGCAGTAAAGCAACTGAATATATGTCAAAATTCTGTCCTGTATTTTAATAAAGTTGGAGCAATTCCCTGAATTTAATCAATAATCCTGTACTGATGAAGTTTATGTTCTGCTGAGGAAAATCAGCACTACTTCAGCATGTACATCAGTTGTTGCAGAAGTCGAATCAATCAGACAGTCAAGGTGGATCTGCCTAGACTCCATCCAAAAGTGAACTCCCCAAAGCAGCCTTCAAACACTGCCTGGTTTTATTAGTAGATGAACTAGAGCTCCTCTCCGTGTAATTCAAGGACAACTGGTTGCCTGAGGATACAGTGTCCTGCTGTGACTCCCTCATCTCTTGCCTTACCCTGAAGCCCTTGGCAGCACCTCACTGTGCTTAGTTGCTCCCCATATAAATGGTCATCTCCTCTTCTTCCAGTCCTTCCCTTTTCAAAAGAAGAAAGTATGCAAACTGAGAATAGACCAAGTAGGAACCACCCTTCAGGCAGTCAGATTAATGCTTGTCGGGGCTTCTTGGGAAATAATTTCTATTTTATTGAAATCTCACTCTACTAATATCAGAAGATTTCCTAAGTTAAGCACTGATCTGTGTAGTTTGAGTATTTACTGCATGTCTCAAAATTTTTCTTTTTTCCCTAAAATTTGTTTAACTTCTTAGTCTTGTTTTAATGGAAAAACATTTTAAGATGCAGAAGGGGGGAAGACAAGGAGGGAGAGGTGGTGGAGATTAAAACCTTGAAATATAGCTTTAAATACCAGTTTTAACCTATATTCTTACCTCTGGGTTTCAGATCCATCAGTATATAATGAGGCACTGCTATGATATATACCATGGGGGCCTATGAGACAGGAAAAATAGAAGTAGTACTCAAGTGTTGATTTTTATTTTCTTGTGTCAACAGCTTTGTTCTTAGGTAAAGGCAAATGACTTCTAAAACCTGGCTACTAAATTATGTTTTCAATTCATGTTTGTTTCTAAGATATATAAAATATAGCTGGGTCTGAAATACACACTCTGAAAATGAGGGGTGATGCACATCCTGTGGTACTAAGTGAAATCATTTCTGGTGAGTTGATAGGGTATCACTGACTTCTCCTGGATCATGGAGTGACAATGGATCTTCTCTTATGACAGCACTGACAGTTTCCTGTAACTGGGTTGATTTAAAGTGATGTTGATTTAATTAATTGAAATGAGAGTCTGACAACTGTCTTCAGTCTCCGTGTAGAAAACAACATGCATTCCTGCTGCTTATATACAAATGTTAACAACAACATGTTGAAGCACAAGCTCGACAAATCATTTAAGCATTTACTTTAGCCTGCCCCAATGCAGCAAAACATTTAAGCATATGCCTAAAGGTATAGACATGCTTAAGTGCTTTTCTGATTAATGATGGACTGGAGCCCAAGTGTCTCATTTCAAGACTAACATTGTGTCTTATTGCTAGATTGGAAGAATTACTCATTCCAGTACTATCCAGGGAGATAAACATCACATTTCACTTCACTTTCTCTATGAATGCTGCTGGTACACATTGGATGGGATAAGCCCATGGGCTGGAGGAGCTCTGAAATATTGACACACAATCAGACCTACTACTGAGTGATGCCCTGCATTCCTTAAGAGGCAACTAGAATGACCCCCACGAAAACGAAGGTTTATGAACTGTTACTTCATCATTTGGATGAATGAATCCTAAAAATCAGTTTTCTGGAAATGAAAAGGAGGAAACAGTTAACGTGCTTTAACATTCTGTCAAAATGTCATTACGTGCAGAAATGGTGTGTGTTCATTCTGAAAAGAGATAAATGCGGAAAAAAGAATGACAATCAGTCCTGAGCTAGAAAAAAACAAGGGAAGAAAACAAAGGATAAGAGTGTTGTCCTTACTGTGAATTCTCATTTCAATCTGTGAAAACAACAAGGTCAAGGTCTGAGTTTAAAGAAAAATGCAGCCCCCCCATTGCCAAGGAACCAGAGACAATGTCAGACTTAATTGTCAGATTACTGCCTAATCAATGATTTCTCTGATTAGTGAGCCACTGACAATACAACCAAATCAATGTGTTTATTCCAGGCATTAGTTCTGATGCTCTAAGAGAGTGAAAATCAGGAAAAAATTACAACATTGAGTAACGCAGATCCCCTGCATGTAAATTGAAACTGTCATTTGGCTTGCTTATTTACAGGTTTGAAAGGTTTATTTGACAACAGAAGGGCTAATAAAAGGAATTCAAGTTGTGTTTAATTGCATCAGTTATATTATCTTAATTAATCAGTGCACTGCTGTGCACTTTAATATCATAATGTTGTATTTTTTCCTAATGGAGTACAAAAGTTTTCTTTATTTCTCTTTATATAATTTTTGGCCCATGTCTGCCACGGCACTCTTGTCGAGTTCACACTCATAGACATGAGGGCAGTTTATTAAATCTTCACAGAACCGCTGTTTGGTGGAGAACAAAAATGCCCTGAAAGCTGAATGGAATAACAAAAAGACAACAGAGTCTGTACTCTAATTAATTTTAGATGAAAAGGGGAAATTAGAAATGGCAATAAAGGATTCAAAGCCCAGAGGTATCTGGACAGGAACTTGGAAAAGATTGTGTAACTGTGGAATTGATGATAAAAGTCCATATACCGGTGCTTGATTACAACCAGAGATTATATTAAAAAAATGCAAGTTATGACTTAATCTATGCCAAGAGTAGATAGATATGCAGTATCCTCCTGATAGTTAAAACAAATGTGGAAGTGGGAAACTGTATAATACTGATTTCAATTTGAATTCACATTTTAAATACAAACTGTTTTAATTATGTTTAATCGAAATTATTTATTGCCTTAAGTGGTAAGGAAAAAGGCCTGCACAGAAATGCAATTTCTTAATCTTTGTACTGCACATTGTTCCTATTCTTAATTTCTTTATTGTGTTGAATACAGAAATGCAAGATATGTCTGTGTCATGCCTTTGTACATCTAACTTCTTGAGCTGAGCTGAATCATGATAAGAAGAGGGAGAAAATGAGAAAATACTTTCCATAGTGCAGAACCAGTGATGTGAAATGTCGAACCATTTAACAGTGAACTGACACCCTTCTTTAAAAATAAACACAGCTTAAGTTCCCAAACTAAGAAACTAAGAGTAGGCATGTAAGGTTAAAATATGTACATCTTAAAAGATACTCTGTAAATAAACTTCCCTTATTAAACTGTCAAAACTTATTTTTGGAGCTGATTTTTTTTTTTTTTTTGCGGTTGTAGGGAGTGCTGTTGCCATCATCCAAGGATCCTTCCTGTATTTCGTAACAAATCCTCAACATGGACATCCCAGAAGGGACCTGCAGATCCATTGCTACAGAGAAGTGAACTGGCTACAAATCTGCCCTAATTCCAAGCATCTTCTAATTTATCCAGCCAAATGAAACTTGGAATTTTTATTACAGCTTCAATGGATAGTTAGAGCGGGATGCTCTGGGTATGGTAAACTCTAGATCAATGGATAGGGCTGACTGAGATGGTTGCTATCAGTATGAAGGCAAGCAAACAGTATTTCCCCTTCCCCTGGAGGAGCTTCAATGCAACTGGGCTGTTAGGGAATGCAGAAATTCTTTCAGAGTACAGTGTTCAGAAATCACATAAGAGAACTTTGGAGGTCATCTGGACCAACCAACAGCTCAAAACTGGGCCTAATTAAATTACTTTTTCATGTGGTAAACAGTCACTTTACTGAACATCTGTATTAGACCCTGGCTGCCCATCACAGCTGCATCAAGCCTCTGTGTCTCAACAGCATTAGGGTACAGTTCCAGCTCTCCGACCACAAGTCGGTCTGCCCTCCTGTCCTTCTCATAGAATCATCTGCCAGGCTGGCCTGGGAGAAAGTGACAGCCAGGACCCTGGAACTCAGGAGGATGTTTATTTGTGGTCTTCAAAGGGTATATGCCCTACAAACCCCTTTTAAAAGTTAAAATCTGGTGTTGCCTAAATACACTAAGCATTGAACTTTGTTCTATTTGCCTCTTACTGAACGTCTGCTTATAAAATGAAAACTAGAGACTATTTCTGTAAGAATATCCACTGACTTTAGTGTTGATGAATTATTTGATTGCAATGTGCTTCAAGAGTTACTAAAAATATATTAAAAAACATAGTAGTGTGTTTTTAATCTTCTGTAATAGGGATGATTCCTTATGTGAGTGGTTTAAAGAAAGCTAAAAAGGAATTATTTTTTAGTACAATCTGTAAGACTTTACATAAAGGAATAGAAGTGAAAAGCAGTTGTGGTAGCTTCTTTTGCTGTATGTAACTGACCTGAGGGAAAGCAGCCTGCCAGAAACTTCTCATGAGGACTAACTATCCATATAAATTCCTGTGTTTGAGTTGATGCTTGCAGACAAGCAAAGGCTGATGTCAAAGTTCTGAAGGCCAAATTAAGACAAAGTTTTTCTAGGTTTCTTTGAAGAGCAAATGTTTCGGACTACCTTTCAGCTCCTGTAACTCAGGTCTCCCTGACAGCCTATTATTTGTTCAGTCATATTACATTCTCTTGATTCTTTCTGACAAAGTTATCAAACACCCCACTGGGACCACAGCCAAAGAAGCATTCACTTCTATACAAAGGGCCAAATCCTGATAAAGAATGCACAGCTGGCGTAAATGGGCTATTTGATCAGAAAATAATGTTAAATGGAGATTTCTTCTGCACCTTGTCACAGCTGGTGTAAATCCAGGTCACAGGAACTACAGGATATAGGGCGACATAAAATACACAGCTCAGCAGTGCACGTTTCTCCCCACGCTAACACTCCTGTGCAAATAACCACAGTGGAGCTTAGATTCATTATAGAAACGTGTCTGTTTATTGAGAAGTATTATTATAGAGGTGAGCCCTTTATTTGCTCTCTATTGTCTATTCCTCCATCCATAAGCAAAGTGGTATTTCTTTATTTTTGTATCGTTCACAGCTGCAAAGGGAGCAGTAATCAATCCTTATTCAACTACAGATGCAGTATAGTCAGCCATATTACCAAATTTTTTTTATATGCTTACCACTCATTGTACTGATATGCTTATTGCTTTCTATTTTATTGCAAATACTTGCTCATCTTTTCACAGTTTTTATTTTAACTATCTGGGGTCCCATCTTTTGCAAGTCTAAAGTGAGGTTTCCAACTGCTTTTCAGTCTGCAATATATTCAGCCCTGTTAAAGTGTATTGAAATAGACACCACCAGTCTCCATCCTCTTACCAATTTTTGAAGAATTCAAAGTACTGGAGATTAATGTAGTGACTTTTGATATCCATCCCGTAGCTAAATCTGATGATTATATGTGCACCGGTAGCTACCATGAGTACAGTAATACACTAAGTACTAAACAAACACAACTCTTGCTGTGATTCCATCTAAGTTTAATCTGAAGAGTTGTCCCAAAAGAAAAATCAAGCTTTTCTGCCTACCTCTGCATCCTATTTCCTGTAGCACACCTGTATTTCTTAATCAATTGCAGTCTAGTCATTACATAGCTTCTATAGCTGGTTTATTTATATAGGTGCATATATAAATGCATATATATTTTTGTACGTTCATGCATATGTACAAACACACACTCTCACAGGTCAAGAAACAACTGAAGATAGCAAGTCCCTTAACAGACAACAACTCAGTGTGAAGGAAAAGGAGAGGAAAAGAGGAGAAGGAAAGTGAATGTAAGCTTGCAGGAATTTATTTTATTTTATTGGTACCTTTGGATCATGTTTTACAAGCTCCTGTAACAATATTCCCTAAGATTCACACAAAAGTGGTAGTTTTGGTCAGTGCAAATTCCTAGCTTTCCACTACTAAGAAAAATCTCAAAACTATCACTTTTCACAGGTTTCACACAGTTCTAGGTTCAGGTACATGGTTATCACAACTGCTAATGATTTTGTCTAAGTAGTGCAGACAGATAAGGAGGAGTGTCAGCATACTGGAAATGTACCATCTTCTTCTGCTGTGACAAACAAACTAGAAACACAGGGGGGTTTTAATCTGAATTGAGCAGTACATTGGCCATTAGAAAGATAAGTTTTTAAATTGAAGGATTACAGTTGATTACTGATGACTTTGTGAACAAGAGTATTAAATGAACTTTAGTTTCCTGCAACTAATTCATACTTTGTCATCCAGAAGTAATTTTGGAACAATCCAAAAGGTGATGTTAATAAATATCTGAAGCACCTTGAAATTATAAAATCCATCTAAATCTAGAGATACATATTTCTCTTTATGTTTTTTTCTGACACTACATCCCTAAAGTACTTTGCAGAATAAGATAATGCAGTTACAGAAATAAAATAGCATAAGGTAGACATAAGTTGAAATGCAAAATAAACAATGGATGAAATGTCTGTGTTTCTTTCTGTGTCGTGTTCCAAGGTGCTATCCAATATTGCAGCTTTGTCAATGAAGTTCCCTTGTCCAGGTTTTTATTTAAGACAGAGAGTTCAATGAACACAAGTGTTCATTGGTATTTTGACAGCTTCTGCCCTTTGCACATCATCTGAGGTTCTCCAATTCAGTAAGAAAAAAAACAGAAATGAGTTGTCGGTGTCAGCTAAATCAAAAATTCCACACGACTTTCTATAACTGGCACACAGAATGGCCAGGAAGGCCACCCCTCTATACCAGTATTGCTTTGAAACAATGTGTTGCATAGTACAGACTCATATACACAGCTTTTATTGTTGTTGTTGTTAGGCAACAGCAACCTTTTCCTCTGCCTACAATTTGGTCTGTGTATCTGATGAAGGAATGTTTCCTTGCATGCAACAAGCACAGGCCCCTTTGCAACTGCTCACCAGCTCAACCCTGGTAGGATTTCTGTGCAGAGGTGAAGTGACATGGACAGGATGCCATGGCCATGCTGGTACCAGAAGATCCCAACTTAAATCAAGCTGAGGCATTTCTCAAGGCCTTTGCTTTCTCACAAGCAGACTTTCATCCAAGAGTTCAGTAGCTCAGAAAGAACAAGAAATCACCTGTTGGCTGTTTATGATTTCCTTTTACGAGTCTTCCTTTCTGTGACTCTGTCATCCCTATGTGTATAAAATCAGCTATTTCATGTTTTGTAGGTCAATTCAAATATTTTTATTGTTTATATATTTGACCCTTTTAAGAATGACACTATTTGCAAAAATCAAAGTGGAACATGTGCAGATAAAAGTAATCCTTTTAAATATAGTAATTCCAAAGAAAAAGGTACATGATGTTCAATTTATTGAAGATTTATTTTTATTTTATTTTATTTTATATTTATTTTTAATGCAGCTCATTGGTATTTATTTTAATTAGACTGATGTGGCAAAAAATCTAGACATAATGTGAAATATGGTAGCTATTACAGTCTTTATTAATATTTCATATTTTAATGTATATCTGCAGTCACAAATAAACAACTAAAAGTATAATTCTCATATTCACCTCTCACAGCTTATATTATTTTTATAAAACTAGATTATCATTATATTTGCTCACTTTAATCAGTAATGTGATTTCCCTCTCTGTGCAAGGCAATTTCTTAAAAATGAGGCATTTTCAGAAGAATCCTGTTATAATATTATAGAATCAAATCTCCTTACCTTAATTTCATAGAGAATGGTCACTCAAACATTCCCAGAAAGTCTGACTAAAGTCTGTCTTCTCAGATACCAGTATCAGTGAGAAACGACTTTTCCACACCAATTCCATATATCAATATGTAACTTAACATTTTAACTAAAAGGTGTCAAATTGTGGGTAATAAGCTAAACATGCGAAGTCACCTATAGGAAGAAGAATTCCATGGACAAAGATTTCCTTAAATACTTAGCTGAACTTCTTTCTCCTGAATTTTGCTGAAGTAATGTTGTGACATCTTTAAGCAATATGTCAAACCCAGGGAAGGTATGTTAAAAGTGTTCTGTGGGCAAGCAGAAGACAATATTAACTACTACAAAATGAAATCTAATTTTTGAAAATATGCTAAAATATTTGACTAAAATGATTATATGTCTCACACAGGTCACAGCATAGGCTTTCCTGTCTCCAAGAGAAGGATGTTCTGAACTGAACATCCTGAACATCTGGACTGAACTGTTCCCATCAGAACTGGGAACCAGCAAATTGGTGTGGCAAAGAAGTCCAGAAGCTTGCTATCTACTCTCCCTTTCTTTATGTATTTTTAATGGTTTGTGCTGGTTTGTCTGATTGTCTTCTCATTCTCAGATTATGAGTGAATGCTAGTGAATAACAGTTCTGAAAACAAATTATCCACCGCCTTTGTGATTTTGTAGATGGCTGATGTATAATATCATAGAATCATAGAATCATAGAATCATTTAGGTTGGAAGAGACCCCTGGGATCATCAAGTCCAACCATCAGCCCTACTCTACAAGTTCTCCCCTACACTAGATCCCTCAACACCACATCTAATCTGCTCTTAAACACAGTCAGGGAGGGTGACTCCACCACCTCCCTGGGCAGCTGATTCCACTGGCTGACCACTCTCTCCGTGAAAAATTTTTTCCTAATGTCTAGCCTAAACCTACCCTGCTGCAGCTTGCAGCCATTCCCTCTTGTCCTGTCGCTCATTGCCCGTGAGAAGAGACCAGCACCAATATCTCTACAGTGCCCTTTCAAGCAGTTGTAGAGAGTGATGAGGTCTCCCCTCAGCCTCCTCTTCCTCAGACTAAACAACCCCAACTCCCTCAATCGATCCTCATAAGCCTTGTTCTCCAGGCCTCTCACCAG
>VZTM01002176.1:36038-54529 GCA_013400555.1 Jacana jacana
TTCCTGGATTGTCCCTTCTGCCCTTCTTATAGATGGGCGTTACATTCGCCACCTTCCAGTCCATGGGGACCTCTCCAGTCAGCCACGATTTAAGGAAGAAACTCAAACCTGTTTGAACAGTTCAAAGCAGAAGCAAAGGTAGACAATTTTTATTTGGATTTTGAATGAATTACTGAAAGGTATAAAGTTTTTCTTTTTTCTTTTTTTTTTCCCAAAATCATTTTCCATTTACTATACCATCTTCAAAAACAGAAGAAATTGTAGCCCACTAAAAGTATTTATTTTTATGATTTTTTTGCAATGGTGAAGGAGAGGATATTCCATGAAAGACATTTGTGAACAATGACAACGGGGGGTGTGGGGGGGGCGGGTATGTATGTGAGTGGCACACAATCTTTACTGAATATTGAAACAAATATTTCTCTTTGAAGAAACCATAAACAAAATAAATCATATATAGTTTGGAAGTTGGGATGACAGCCAAGGACCCAGCATAGTGAGGGGCATAGGTTATAAGCAGCTCTGACACCATTACCACCTTCATAAATAGGACATAAATCAAGGTGTATTCAGATGATGACATTCTCTGCAAAGCAGTACTTCAATAACCACTTTATAGCCATTTAAGATTACCATATTACTACATGGAATAAAAAAAAAAAGGTAAAATAATCACTTTCTGAAGATTAAGCAAATGGAAGACTATGCTAGTTCCAGTTAGCTTTTCTTCTTCACTTGATATTGCTCCTCCTGTTAGGTTTATTTCTGGCAGATGTGAAACAACTCTCCTGAATAGCTACTGCATCTTCAAGAGAGATCCGAATGCACCAAGAACTCCTGCAAATCTAGACCCATATATGAATTTTATGCACTTAGAAATTTAGTAGTGACCAACTCAGAGAACACACCTTTTATCAGTAGTGAAGAGAGTAGTACACATTGCATCTAAAAGTGGGAATGTAGTGTGCACGTGCCAGTTTCCCAAAATACAGAATCAATATTTGCCAAGTATTGTGTTTTAGATGCTAGATATTTCCTAAGGATAGCATAAAAAACCTGGTAACACTTCAGTGGCTGCCGGGAAATGAAAGCCATTTTACGGCAACTGCTATTGCTGCTCCAATACGCTTTAATCTCTACTGACCTGAAATACAGCTGGTACTTCAGAGTAAACCAAAGAGGCTTATGGAGGACCAAGGATCAAATTTCTTGCTGTTCTGCATCTTGTATCCTCATTTACCGTGGTGAAAAGAGGAATAAATCAGCTGCTTTTCAGATCTGATTGTACTATATACCCACTTTACAAAAAGATGAAGGATGACACAGGTAGGAAGACAATGGGGAATATATCCGCAGGGATTCATGTTTGTACAGTTATGCATTTGGGTTTTCGAGCACTCTTTTTTTTTTTTCTCTTTGGACAAAATGATGCTTAGAGAAAACACTTTATGCACAGTGTAAGGGAAACCAATACATTATTTAAGAATCCTGTGTTGGCATGTGCTGATTCTTGTTTGCAAAAATATGTCATATACTGGGAAACTAAATAATTTAGGATGGCTATCCCGTATATACATGTAATATACAAAATAGGAAATCTGTGTTTGCTGCCATTGTCAGTAAAAATCAATAAATGAGATTTTTGGTTAATTTTAAAAGCAATGTGGCAGAAAACTAGAGTTATGAACACTGAAATAAAAAAGTTTTGCACGGTATATCGTATGGTTCTCAGTTGGTTAATAGATAGATAATACTACTGACATGACTGGATTATTATCCCTATTTTTTCAAAAGTTCTATATGTGAATGCATACCTCAAGTGTTTATGGGACAAGAAATTCTCTATTTGCTATACCATTCTGGGTTCCTATAACAACTGACAGAATGTTCAAACTCCCAATATTGCATATACTTTAGCCGCTAGAAACTGATATTACCATTTCAGAGACAGAGAATCAGCTGCTGCAAATTGAAGTTATTAAATGTCGTCCATTCATGGGTACACAAAACAAAATATGATAGATGTGTAAGTGTCAAACAGGATTTGTGTAGTCTGTTGGTAATCTGTTTTGAGGTATATGAGTGTGTTTCACTTGTAGCTGTGAATCACACTGTAAGCCAGATTGTAAAACACCAGCATTTAAATGTGTGCTATATTTTGGGGGTTGTTGTGGGTCATAATATTTAGTATTTAGTATACGCAGTGCCTTTGTACTCCAAGTGGACTCCTAGTTGCTATGAGATGAGACGAATTTTCAAAATCTTCCTTACAAATTCGTAAACTCCTATTGACTATACAGTGCTGCCCTCTCTTCTGGGCTAGTTTGTTTGGGCATGTTCAAGTATGCAAAAGAGCCTCCACAAGCAGAAAAGTAAAGGTATAAAGCTACTGCTTGCTGGCCAATGCACACCAAAAACAGCTAGGCTGTAACCAGCCGGTTGGGATGAAGACCAGTGTTGTCACCATCCCTCAACAGATGGAGGAAAAGCTGTTTTCTTCTCTCAACACCGACACACTAGTTACACCAGTGACCTAATCAACGGACAGCTCGACTTGACAGTCCTACAGCTCTTGACTCACTGTTCTTTTTTGTCTTTAAGATTTTGTATCTTTCTGTGTCTTCTTCCTCTTGAATTCCTGAGCAACCAATGACCCAATATGAAACGTCTAGGTATCCCCATAATTTTACCTTTCTTATTTCTCAGTAAGCTTCGCTGCAGCTCTTTCACAATCTACAGATTTTCTCAGACATCTTCACCAAATGTCCTGTTGAGTGTTATAGTGGGGTGGTGCTGAGCAAGCAGGGGACTGTGCCCTGGATGTCAGGAGAGGTTTACTGCAGGCACTAGCAGGGAGTAACATGAGTCCTAAAGAGTGGTGCTAAATATTTCCAAGCTAAGGGGAGAATTGATTAACCCTTATGCTTTAACATTAGACTAAGAGAGGTGAATATTTTTAACCAGTAAAGAATTTTCATTCTTAGATTAATATATGAGATTTCTGGTGTTTTTAATGGAGGAATAGTAGCAGAACTAGCAAAATCTTTCACACCAGTAGGGATGTATGTTGATGATATGCCATCATGTTTTTCTCAAAGCTGTATTTTGGTATGGAGGATTTAAAGGCTTTTAAATTAACATACATATTGCTAAAGAATTAAAACATATGTTTAGAAATAAAGATAAGCGTACTTAATTTGCCTAATAAATGAAACAATATGAGTCAGCCTGCCAGCAGTCCCTGATTTTTTATATTCTTTTTCTTCTTCAGAAAGCCGTCTCTTCAATCTGGTTGTAAAGATATTGAATTTCTTCTCCCTACAAATGAAGATAACATAGACCTTTGAGAGGGCTGGTACAGCTTCCCTCTCCACAGTCAGTATTTCCATCCTGTACTGCAGTGGAGGTTTCTAAACAGAACGGGGAATTAATTTCTTGTGAAGATTCAAATGTGAATAATATTAAGTAATTGTTATTCTCAAGTGATTGAGGAAACATTCAAACTGTAGTTTGTTTAAATGAACTAGATGGTTGCACTGTTTGAACTGTATTCACCCCTTTATCATGCTCAGTGGCTAGAATTTCCATGGAGTAATGTCTCCTTAATCATTTGCTTCAAGATAGCAAATATTCCACTTTGCATTGTGAAGCAGAAATAAAATAAAACCTGAAATAGGTGATTTTTAGGTCAAAATTGTTAAAGGGAAAATGTCTGACATATTTGTTGGGTAGGAGGAATGATGAAAAGAAGGTACAGACCTCTTGCCAAGCATTAAAGATAATGAATAGTGAAACATAGTGATGATTGTCACTCAAATAGTGTTCAATAATGAGATTCAGCCTGTGTGTTCCTAGCAACAGATGCTCTCAAAGCCGCTGTCATGAATGACCTTTAAGCACAGCATTTGTTGCAAGGAACAAGAACCACAATATTAACTATCTTTTCACAGATCCGGATATTCCACATAATGCTTATGTTCTGTAGAACACTCATTGCGATACTGGGTTTTATTTTTTCAAATCTCCACATACACCCCCCACTCTTCCTGGGAAAGACTTGTAAGAAAATAAACAGGATGTAGCATGAGAAATGGTTTGCTCTTGGTATGGAATGTAAGCACTAAATTTTTTTCCATTGTATGGAGAAAGAAAAGGTTATGCAAAACAATACGGCCAGCTACCATGGCAGGTATGGCTTCAGCCATTTAAGTACCACTGAAGAGGGTTCCTGTTTAAGCCTTGGAGCTAAAGATTCTTTCCTGCTGCAATGACACCAACAGAATGGATGAAAAATACAATGGATAGAATAGAAACTTTTTTTCTCTGCCAGACCTCCATCTCAAAATTCAAGACAGTTACCACAGTATCATGGTTTAACCCCAGCTGGCAACAAGACCACATAGATGCTCGCTCACTCCTCCTGGTTGGGATGGGACAGAAAATCAGTAGACTAAAAGTGAGAGAACACATGAGTTGATATAAAGACGGTTTAAGAAGTAAAGCAAAATCTATCCATGCATGCAAAGCAAAACAAAGAATCCATTCACTGCCTCCCATCAGCAGGCAGTTGTTCAGCCATCTCCAGGAAATCAGGGATCCTTGGGAGCCAGGGTTACTTGGGAAAACAAACGCCGTAACTCTGAATGTCCATCTCTTCGTTCTTCTTCCTCCAGCTTTATATACTGAGGCTGACACCACATGATAGGGAATAGCCTGTTGGTCAGCTGGGTTCAGCTGTCCTGGCTGTGTGTCCTCCCAGGCCTCCTGGCCTGCTCACTGGAGTGAGGAGTGGGTTTGAGGAGCAGAAAAGGCCTTCAAAACCATCAGTGTTTGTATTATTGAACTATTTTCATCCCAAATCCAAACCATAGCACTATACCCACTGTTAGTAAGAAAGTCAACCCTATCCCAGTTGAAACCATGACACACAGGAATAGAGAAAGGCTCTTTCTGCTTATCCTATTTCTACTCACCTGCCCTCTACCTTAGAGAAGGGAAGATCACAGAAAATGAGAGAAGAAGACATGTCAAAGTCTGCTTTTGAGTTTCTGATCCCTACAAACACTATTGCAGGCTAAGTGGAGGACTAAACATTCTTCATTTTTTGATTTAAAACTCAGACACAAGTTTAATGCTCTAACTGATGACATCCCTTGACATATCCCATGACATATCCCTTGCAGAGGTGAAACAGGGGAAAGGGCTGTTATGGCAGTCATGTTTTCTTTTCGAAGATAAAAAAACTCCTTGGGTTCAGTGTACTGTCTGCTCTGCCCAGAAATCCCAAGTCAAGTTTGCAGCCTGTCCTCCCCCAGACAGCATTGCCTGGGCTGAGACCGCTTGGGGACACACAGGGCTGAACCACTGTGAGTCACCTGCAGGAGTCCCAGCACCAGTCACCCATGGGATTCCCACTGCTCTGATCACCCATGGGAGTCCACCACCTGCCAACTGAGGGGCATCCCTGTGCTGCACTGCCTCTACCTACTCCTCAACTCCTACCAAGAACTGGACCCAGCACCCAACAGCTCCCTCTCACAAGCACCAGCAGCCTCCCATGTGTGAAACAAGTATCTGTCATTTCACAGAGAAAGGCAGGAGGAGGATGAGGAAGAGGATGAGGTCAAGAAGGAGGAGGAAGAGCCCAATTTGATTTTTCATTATGTGGTTCAGCCGTCTGTGTATGAGAAGTGACAAATGACATATCACCTCCTTGCTAAGACTTTATTTAAATGGATACTGAAACTCCTGGTCCTTTTACTGCTCTTTCCCCACTTTTAAAAAATAATTAAATTAAGTAAATTTACTTACATAAATATACTTCAATTTAAGGCAGCATTTTTTTTTCTGATCTTATCAAGTTCCAGGTACTTTAGACAAACCCAGTTTCCAGACTCATTCACGTGAGCTGTCCAACTGATGTTGTACATTATTTATACTACAAAGGATCTAGGTTGAGAGCGTCTTTGAACAAGGTTATAGTATTTATGGTCATTTTCAACTGTATAATTTCCTTTCTTTTTTTCCCCTAAGAAAACTTTCCCATAAAATACAATCAAATTTCAGAATTCTTTTCACCTCCTTTCCAATATTTTACTTTCCTCTGTGTACCCTGAAGAACATCAAGAACTTTTGTGTATCTGTCTGGAATTAATTGCATATATTATGTCACAGACGATTTCTACCCTGGATAAAGATGTCTGCTTAGGAGTACTAGCATTTTTTAACTGCATTTGTGTATCCAGAGGAGTTACTTGTTGCCAGAGCTAGTATTCCATAAATTACAAAACTCTAAATGGACACAAACAACTGTGTTGTATATGAAATGAAAATAGTAGCGCTATAAAGGAAACAATGAAGGGACAGACAGAATGAAAAAAAAATCTCTAACAACCCTTTTTAATCTCTCCACCTGTCTTTGTCTGGGTAGTGGCCAAATGGAAAAATGAAACAAGCTTTATGATTTATTAGTTTGCATTCTTGTACACAGGATGTAGAAGTAACAGGAATATTTATTAATGTTTGCAAAGAGTGTAATTTATTATTGATTTTTTTTTCCTCAGCCTTATTTAGCTACTGGCATGTGGAGACTATGAAAATGTAAAAAATATTTATAATATTTATTACTTCAGCATCTACAACTGCAGCATTCTTTTGGCATACATAGTCTACTGAATTAATTCTTTCTTCTGTCTGGTTGTTAATTGGAATTAATAATCTTGTTGTGAAACCTCATATATTCATTTTATCAGTACCAACTCAGATTAATACTACAAAGCATCAGATACTTTGTGCAAAGATACATGATTGACAAATTAATCAAGAGTTTTATATTATTAGGGTTCTGTATTTTGAATAGGCATTAGCTAAATGTATTTTGTATTTATATATCTGCAGTCGAGAGCCAAAGGATAGAGTAATGAAACTTATTTCAGTTGCTAAAATTATCAAGAAAATAGGAAATAAATGAAAAAGAATGTGTGCCAAACTCCTTGGAAGTAGTAATCTAAAAAATAGCACAGGTAGCCACGATGTCTCAAGATTAACGCTTTGAAAAAAAAAAAAGCAACAAATGAACATCTTCATGAAGGTGGATCCATAACTGTATTGTTGGAGTGTAAATGCTGTGCCCTGTGAGAAGTGGGCAGGGAAGGCAGATGGCAGGCTGCCCTGGTGATGGTGTAATGTCCATTCACTCTCAGGACAAGCTGGGCAGTTGGCAGCCTGGAGCCTGTAGGGACACCTAAGCCAGCCAGTAGAAAATGATAAACAAAAGGAAATACTTGTGGGGTTTGTTTTTTTCTTTTCTTTTTTTTTTTTTTCTTTTTTTTATTTTAATTTTTCCTCTAGGATTTTAACTCTGAAGCCCTGAACCTATGGAAGATCCCTCCTTTGCGTCAGGAAGGCTCTCTTGGATTGATGTTCTTGAATTTCCCCTTTACATATCATTAATCAGCTTATTGCTTTCTCATAACTTGAGGGTGTTAATAAATTAAAGACAGTTCTGCAACTGCAAGAACAATGGAAGAAGCAGAAAATATGTTGGACAGAAAGAATCAAGGTTCTTGAGCAACTTTGTTAATCAAAGAGACTGTTACAGACTTATGATCTTGACATTGAGGATAACTAACCATACCATGATTTAACACAGACAGCATTGGATTTTCCCTCAATGTTCATTTAAAAAAATGTTTTTCATAAAAGTCTGTATCTGAAAGAAGGCAAAGATAATTCAGGGAAGTTCTATGTCCTGTGTGATAGAGGTTCATCACAATTGCTTTACATTATCATCCCTTTATACATTATGAATCACCATAATGCTTGAATACTTTATTTCCCTCATGGTTTTGAAACTGACAGGATGAGTGCATTTGCCCTTGGGTTTGTTATTTATTATTTCTGCCTATCATTTCCATGTATATTTTCATTTTATTTGCTCCTGTCAGTTCTTTACACAGGAAACAAGTCTATTTGAAGGAATGGAAAATGGTGGCCTGGCCAAGTCTAAAGTGAACTGTGTCGTGATTCCAGCTAAATAATGCATGAGTGGAACTATGCTAGCCATAATTCACTGCTAGTGCTATTTATTTCTTTATCAAGTGTCAGTTCCCTTTCCTGTCAGGATATCAAATGGCTACAAAGTGCAGTACCCTGTTTTCCTTATCTTTGAGCTAAATGTTCCATTATATCACTTTTTAGGCTTTTAAGATCGCATAATGAAGGACACATAAAATCTGAAGTGATCTTGAGTAGTATATCCATGATGCAATATGTTAAAAAGTGATACAGCACCAGGATTGAGTGTTATGCTGCTGATATATCTCGTTAGTAAAAAAGAGCATGACTTAAATCATTCAGTCATTAGAATAGCAGATATGCTGTTGGTTTGCTACAGGATTTCAGGGAGATTTATATACATCCATTTAGAGACACCTAGAGTTCAAGGAACTTAATTGGGCTCAGATAAGTGTCTTTGCAACTCTGGAATTCACCACTAGAAACTGTTTTCTGGCTTAAGCCCTTGTGTGTGCTTGCTTTAAATCCTTCGGGCTTAACCTTTGAATTTTTACAGCATGAGCACGTTAATCTCTTTCTCTTATAATATTCTTCCATAAATGGGAAATGCCACACTGGAAATGTGGCATACTTAGTCTCTTTGTTCTTTTGGATTTCAGCATCAGATCTGAAACTACATTGTTGAATCAGAATGGCTCATATGGCATTAGTGTAAATACGAAAGAACCTACCTCTCTTCTTTTGTGGAACAAATGGAGAAAGAAACAGATTCTCTGACTAAGATGTCTCCCAGAAACATGTATATGAGTTGCCAGCTTTATATCCTACTTTTTATATTTTGTATTTCAACTAATAATGACACATCTATCACATCATCGTTCTTAAAATAAACAACCTAATAACAAGTGTTCCTCCAGAGTACACCATCAAACAGATGCTTGAAAGAACCGCAGTGACCCAAATAAAAACAAAATAGAAATCTTAAAAGGTCACATCCCATTCTGATATTTTAGGTGTCAAAATTCAACTGAGCATAAATATTAAAACTTAGTATTAGCTGTAAGGAAAACTCCCATAACCTCCAAAAATATTTGAGTCACTTAACCATTTCTGAGTATGCAATGAACTACAGTAAGCATCAACAAATGTGTTCCGAAAATTATTTTAAGTTTTAATTTAATGTCATCTAGGGCATACAGATTCATTCTGAAAAACACCCAGTTATTAAAAAAAGTCTCATTAAATGTATGACTTTTAAAAAATATACTGTTCATTTCAAATCCTAAAGCTACGTGTACAGGTACTTGGAGGCACTGCAGAGAACATGTGGGACTCCAGTTAGTTCGGGCCTCTGGAGTAGCACCATAAGTTCCTATGAAACATTTACTTCTTCAGGCCTGTCCCCTCTAAATCCAAAATTGCTTTTATCTTATGGTCGGCCCTAAACCAACATATCCTTTCTCTTTTTGCTATGCTGACCTCTCAACAGGATTAATTAGTTAAGGTGCAGCAGCAGTGCAGAGCCGAGAGCAGTGTATCTCACTGCCTCCAGTAGGCTCACCCCTTCGGATGTTGGCCTTACGATCTAGTTAATAAAATATTTAAACACCTCATTTTTAATGCCCATAGGGAGCATGACTTTAATCACAGGCATAACGTGTGACTTGGGCAGAAGAAAAGAGAGACTGATGAGTGAGTTCCCACGCAGACTGTCTTTCCCAGATGTGCTGCAAGGGGCCAGCTGGAGGCAGCCATGCACAGGCAGCTGGCAGCTGGGATTTGTCCTGCACTCCATTGGTACACACACTTGAGACTGAGCATCTGCGGACAGTGTTCAAGGTGTTAACTTGAGGAGCTGCCATCCCAAACAAGACCAATGCTGTTCGGGATATGGCACTGCACTGGGTTTTTTCATTCTGTTTTTTTCACACATGCAAAAGTACTCTGAATATTTCCCCCTACTTGTCTTAACACCGTTGAAAACCTTCACAGTTGATGCGGTCTTCAATCAGTTTTTCAGATTTTTATTTCTTGTTTGGAAGTACAGCCCACAAGGTAGCAGAGACTTGCAGTATCCCCATAAAGTGAACCTCAGAAAATACACAACATAGCACAGACTATAATTGCCAGATTTCCACTTGGAAAAAACACATAGAGATTTCTGAAGAGGAGGCAAATCTAAGTGACAGCAGACAGAGTACCACAATCCACCAAAAGCTCATTTTCAGCCTCTTTCCCGTGACAAAACCTATACAGCTATAAGACCAAAAAATATACCCAGCTATCAGAAGGAGCAACTGCATCTCCCTTTTGCATTGACTGGGCAGGTGCTGAGAATTGGCTGCAGCATCCTGGCATTGCCTCTGCCTGAAGCAGGCTCAGCTCTGAGATGCGCAGCTCGGGGAACCAAATTTTATCTTTAATGTCTACAGATATAATCACAGAGCTTTTACATGAGTACCATTTGAGCTAATGCCCAAATTACCCTAGCTGTTTATAAGATATTAAATGCACTACAAAGCCTAACATGTTTGTTATGCTCCATAGTCAGAGCACCTGTTTAAAAGCCCACTGCATCTGTAGTTTCAGATTACAGGCCATTAGGCAAGTTATGCAGTACCTTATTTTTATAACCTAATCTCGCTTCCTCTTTCACATCTGACTTTTAGAACCATAAAAATGAGATTCCCCATCCCCTTGCCCAAGTCCGTTATTGCTCGAGATGAGGAGAGTAATATTAATATTTAGACGATGCTCAGATCTAACTTTCAGTTGCTATGGTAAAACAGCAACTGTCATAAAATATTTCATTAACTTTTAATCCTATTTAACACCATTCTTCCCTCTTGAGATTATACTGAAACTTGGGATACTCATGGGACACAATTTTGATGAGATTCTAAAATATTTGGGTTTTTTCTTGAACTATTAGAAAACTGAACAGAAAGGCCTAGGCCTTCGATTGGATGGAGTTTCAAGTCTATGTTGCCATTCTAGCAGGCACCAGACCAAATGTTAGCTATTTGAAGGATCATGAGAGATTCACTCTCCCCTGAGGTGGTGGCAGGAGGGCAAGGGTGGTAATCTGAGGTCTCTGAAAGGCCTGGCTGTGCCAATACTCAGGACTGAACCCTGACTGCAGCTGTTGATTCTTCTTAAGATCTTTAAAAAGATAATATTTCATAGGGAGGGTTACTATAAACTTCATTTAGTCCAATAAGTATTTTCCTTACACCTAAACAAGAGCCTATATCAGACTGTTACAGGATAGTTAAAGTAATTCAGGGCTGCTAGAGGTAATGTAATTACCTCCAACTCAGTATGGCCCATGAAAAAACAGAAAAGACACCTTGCCCTTACTGACATGAGATAAGATTATGATGCACATGGTGACAAGTCACTGAAATAGCTTCTCCCAGCTCAGCTTTTTTAAAAGGTTTATATAAATTACGGCAACACTGGCAGCTTAAGATTCTTTTGTTACCAGAGTTGCAATCCATTTCTGGAACTGATGCAAGTCATCTTGATGACATGGGGTGACTCCATGACATGGAGTATCTATTTGAGAGGAAAAAGAGTACAATCACAGAAGAACATTATAATCTAAGTTATAAAGAACTCCATTTTAAGTACTGTAAAGTACAAATCCAATCTGGACTATTTATGTGATCCTTCTCAGGCAGAAGGGCCACTGTGAGGCAGGTTAAGTGTCTTAATTTTCTCAAACTAAGAGACCAGCATGCAGTGGGTGATCTGCAATAGCTCGCTAGGTAAAAGTTTCAAACTGTAACCAACTCCTAAGGCATCAGAAAGCAACAGCCGTCCTAAAGATAGTTATTTTAAGAACCAATATGTCTCCACCATTTAATTTTCCCTGAAAATCTGAAGAAACACCTAAATTTAGTGCTTCTCAGACAGCAGTGTGCCCATTTGTGATGCTCTAATTAGGAGTTTTGTAGGATTTCCCAACAACTGAGCTCAAAGGCAATCTCTGAATCACCAGAAGATCACTTAACTGCTTTAGGAAATCTGTTGATCTGGGCCAAAGTCCACACAAAATAACATTATGAATAACGTTTTTAGTTTGGTTTATTGTGTTTTTATTTCTGTTTTTAAATTAAAAATAAAAGCAAACTAATTCACTCTTTTATTTTATTGCAAGGGCTAAAAGGTGTTACGTGGTATAGAGGCCTTTCTCGGGTCTAATTATTCCTGCACATTCATTGTAGTGTTGATACTTGAAGCCAGAGTTCTAAAGCAGAGATCATCTATCAACATATATTATAATCAGTGACAAGGCAGCCATTTTAATACAAGGCCTAGAGTAAGCTTTCCTAAGAAAGCTAGGGAGAGGTATATGTTTAATTCCTTCTTTACTGTGATTTCAGGAAGCTATATGTAAACAAAACCTTCAATTAGCTCTGTTGCTTATTTTTGATATTTGCAGCAGTCTCTCTGAGTGTTATGCAAATTTCTGCTGAGTGAGAGAGTCTACAAATAATCCAATTACAATGTATTATCTATTTATTATGTCAGAATTTAGATTTACTGTGCCTTGTTTGGCAACTGCTTCAGTGCTATGTAAATAGAAACAACAACAACAAAAACCAAACTCAATCACTCTAGTTTTTTTATACAACAGAAAGATCATTAAGTGATGATAAAAGATAGTTATATTATAAATGCATAGTACAACTACAATAATCATTAAGATAATTATTTCTCTATGTAAGCGTGCAAACAACATCACTGATTTATCACTGTTGTACATATAGCATAAGAAATCCTGGGGATCATTAGGCAAATTGTGTCTCCATGCCCTATTAAATAATTTTGGTGGCTTTTTGTTACCTTTCCTAGGTCAGGGGGTGGAAGGAGGGATGAAAGGAGCAAAGAACTCGTGTGGTGCAGGAAGGCTTCAGGTATCGTAGAACTTTCTTTTTGCTCTTATTTTATGAGCCTTACTAACACATATTACTAATTGCAGCATACCAGGGTTGACTTTAAATCCCCCCTTAAAAAGAACATGGTATCCTTCCTCACGATCGTCATCAATGAATTTCACTGCAATTTACCTATTCAGACAAGAAGTCTCTGACAAATGACCAATTTAACATTTCCTAGGCCACATCTAGCTGATAACTTTTAGCTGGATATGCCCCCAACGTAAGGCATGGCACATTAACCTCGGAGTCCTCTTCTCAGACATTGCATTCCTTTTCAAAGTACCAAACTTTGCTCCTTCCTCCTTTTCAAATCACTTAGACACTAAAAGTGAGGAAAGGGAAACAATCACCTCAGAATGAGACAGCTAGAGATAGATTTATCCACCAAATATGTGTTTAGGTTATTATTATGTGACTGGTGCCCACTACACCAACCCCCTGGTGCACTATTATATGGTGTGTGTGTGTGCACTTGGCACTGGTATTGGGGTCAGTCTCCACAAGGGCGGGTGGAGTATCAGGAAAAAGGGTGGGTCACACTGGGAGCTGCTGAGGAGGTGCTTGCTCCTGTCCTACTATCAAGAAAATTTTAGGTTTTTGTTTTGTTTTGTTTTTTCTTTTTCCCTGTTGCAACAATTGTTTTGATAGGTCATATGTGAGTCCAGCTTCTGTGAATATGTTCAACCAAAACCCAGGAGAGTGTCTAGTTTTTAAAGGTTTTGTGAATTTGTTATTCTTATCAATACTATCTTTTACATAAAGATTACAGTTATACTTCTAATTTCATGTTTAATATCTTATATACCATTAAACTAGCAATTACAAAGGCTCACTTTTCTCCATCACGGTCTTTTCATAACACTTGTGTTGCTCATTAAAAGGTTATCTGTGTACTCTTCTGCTCAGCCCTCTGAACTGGTGTCAGGCATGATGTATACATAAGCTATGTAATTTTATGTAAACTAGACACAGTGCTAGTTTTCAGTCAGATTCTCAGTACACACAATACACAGGGTATTGTCTGGATCCTGTTCCACAGCATCCATCATGTATAGCTGAAGCTCATACTCATTTTAATTTGGGTGTTCTCTCTAGAGGTTAAGTCACCTCAGTTCTTACTGGGGAGCCCTTCCGGACTGGGAAGTTCAGGCTGGCATTACTTAATGTGACCATCCTTAAAATTCCTGTGTTAAGTCACAAGACATGTAAGTAGGAAAGTGAAACATGTCAAACTTTCTGAAGTTACTGTGATTTATTATTTTTTGTCCCCTGAAATAAAAGTTTTAGATTGATTGTACTATTCAAAAACAGACCAAGTGACATAATCTGTCTCAAATTTCCCCAAGTGGCAGTCAGAGTAGGACCTTCCAAAGACCCTGTATATGTGCTGTCTCTTGGGTGCTGGTGGAGAACAGCTTTGGGCCAGTGTTTTCTGGTCTCAGAAAGACTTACAAGGCAATACCTGTCTACATAAGATGAGCATGAGCCGGTGCATGGCTTTCTGGTGAAGGACCTTTGTGTAATTATGTGGTAAATGCTCAGTAAATACAAAGTAGCTTTGATATACAGGAAAAGGAGGGGGGTTGTCAGTAAAGAAATAAGAATTTTTTTCTTGTAATTGGAGCCTTATCTTATTCTAGGGTTATCTGTAAGTGGATCTTAATTTAGTGTTACTTTGAATTATTTTGTTTTAGCCTACAAGAGGAATGCAGGGCTAATACATATTGTGTTCATGATTCGCAATTTGGCATTTGTTTTTTGTGAACATAGCTAAGTGAAATTTCTGGGTTTTGATTGGATGAGTCCCTAATTAGAAGTATTCAGGAAATAGTTATGAACACTTAATGTGTGTTGCATATTCATTAGAGCATTCACATGAGTATTAAGTTGTCCTTACCTAGAAATAGTTCAGAAACAACTGATTGCTTGACTATTCTCTTAAAGTTCATCAAATGGGATATGGATTCACTTATTCACCAGGTATTTACATACATTTCTCAAAATAGATTAAGAGATGTCGCTTACTCATGGATCTTTCATGTTTAAGTCCTAGTTGATGGGCTGATTTAAGTGTGTTCTTTGCAACATTGCTAAGCATTCTAGTAAACTCACTTTCAAAGCTGTTTCCTAAAATTCAGCCTTCCCTTTTCTGTTTTTATTTCATTATTTTTTATGTACCACGGTAATTAATTATTATTCTCTCCATGAATATTCTTTAACTATTTTTGAGTTGTTGTCATGCTCTTGCTTATTAATTGCTGTATTTAATCTCTTTTGGTGACTTGCATGTTGTGGTTCTTTCACCTTTTTTTTTTTTTTTTTTNGAAAACAGGATTTCACCATGGCATTTTCATATCCTTGCTTTGTCTCTTCTGCAGCTTAAAAGATGTTTAAAGCACCTTTTGTTTTTTTGTGACTATATCATTAATTCATGCCTGCATATATTATTCCTTTCTACTTTTCAATATCACATTTTGGATTTTCATCTTTCAGTTGTTTTCCTCTCCTGGTTTGTTTGCATTCTTTGATGATCTTCCTTTAATTAGTTTCTGAAAATTTTAATCTTGGGTACCCTTTGTGTTGTCTCTTTCCTCTTGTGGTGTTCAGAATCTTTAATTTAGTATCACCTGTGTATTGCATTAGTGCACTGAGAGGTTTATGTTTGTTATATAATGCTGTTATGAGAGGTTTGTACTTTCGGTGACTAGTGGATTTAAGTGTGGTTTGAAACTATATTTCAGTGGAGTCACCGTAGCTGGACTCTGGTGGTAGCTGTAATATAACACCCTACCCTGACCATAAAAGTCTAATAATGAACCTAGCTGGGTGTAGAGTGTAAAGTTTACCTTTTGCATGGATGTAAAGCATGGGAAGAGTCACTCTTGGTAGATTAAGGAATACAGATGAATGATCATGCCAAGAGCATTTTAACAGGAATCCTCTGAGACTGGCAATTGCACCTGAACTGGTTGTGATTCCCTTTAGCTCATCTCATTAAAAACTCAGAAGTTCCTGGTTTCATAATGGGAGCTGGATCACTGAAGAAAAATAAAATAAAAATGTTTGATAGATGTTTGATAAGGATTTGGCCACGGCTGGAATCAGGCAGGTAGACAAACCTAGTTATGTCATGTCTGCGGCCATGGTGGTGGCATCACATTTTCAGGCTAGTGAGACCCATGTCTCGGGCTTGCTACATGATGGATGAGAGGGATATGGGTCTTCAAACCCTCCACTTGAACCTCCAGACCAAGGTGACAGAATTGAACTGCATTTGGTTGAAACTCTCCCATCACATCTGCATTTGCCATTGCTTCCCTGAGTTTTTTTTTCTTTTTGCTGTTGTTACTCAAAACCTGTAACACTTGCAGAAGAATTTGTTGAAACCTGAAAGATGTCCTCCCTTCTTGCAGAAGGATACTGCAGGATCAGTTCAAAGAAAATTATCTCTAAACAGTGATGAATACTGGAGAGAGAGCATTCTGATGGACAAGAGCTCAGGATATACTTATGCAATTAAAAAAACCCAAACCTTTCTGATATGTCTCAATTCCTCTCTGAATGATAATGATGACAGGAATCTTAATTATTTCATGGGGTTTGGGTCCTGAACAGGAAGTAGAAATATGGAATTTTGAAATCTGCTTTTTTGATTGATGAATTCTGTTTTAGATTTATTTATTCGGGAAGAGTGTTAAAAATTTGCCATTAAATATATTGTGGTACAGTGCAATGTCAGTCATGAGAAATTAAATCAGCTTAAATGTCAAAAGTTGAATGTCCTGTATCAGTTTTCAAGATTTTTTTTTTTTAATATTAGTTTATTATCAGTCAGTATATTTTATTTAAAAACCCTAAAAATATCTGTCCTGTCAATGAAAATCAAAATACTGAAGGTTAAGATAGTTTAAGGCTCCCACTAAAAAAAGCAAAACTAGTGAAAATATGGCTCAGCATAGTGCTCTCCATGTTAACAGAGAAATAAAGCAATGAAAATTGTTCCTTATTATAAATTCTTAACACTGTATTTAAGCTAATTCTGTTTGATACTGTCTAGCTAAGAAAGTACTTTTGAGACTGTCAGACTTGAAGATGTGAGTAAAGTCATACTGACAGTGATTTGGAATTTCCACTCTGGCATTGTGAATTTGATTAAAGGTCTGAGCTTTTAAAGCTAAAGTGCATGTTTTATAAAACACAGTAGGGGCCCCATTGTCAAATGGTCCGAGGAACTGTGAATCGACAGCTATCATCAAAATAGCACAAATCTACCAGCAAGATCTCCTAAAAGACTATGGGGGTGTTATTATAGCACCCAGTGCAGTATATTACTTCTTCTGTAGCCATTTTTCTTATAGCTGTCAGTTGCTTTGTAACAAAGGCTGTGTCTAAAGGAAACACATCCAGTTTCTCTTGGGCATGTGAGTCCTGGTCAAAGGAAGTTATTCAATATTTCTTGTTCACATTAACAGTGGAGGCAGATTTATACTGTTGTCATATCTCAGTAACTTGTGGACAATATCTTTTACATGTGTGATATCAAATACTGGTATGGGAATACAATCTTCATGATAGGACTGTTACCACAGTATTGGGTGTAGCTTCCTCATTTAGTATTGTTGAGGGGCTGCAGATTTCCATCTGATGGAAAAAAGGGTGTTAGGAAAGGGGGGAAAACGTGTCTAAATGGACCATTTTGATCCTAATTTGAGAAGAGGGGTGAACCAGAGCAATGTAGTGAAGCGGTATGTTCTCAGTCTGTTACTCAACCCATACAAGAAAGTGAAAAATGGGTGAGTATTTGACTCCTTTCCTCTTTCAGGTAAGGCCAAAACAAATACCCTGACACACACAAGCTGAGGGTGGCTCTCCTGAAGTGTAATGAGTAGGTATTTGGTTACCTTCTCCATGCTGACCCCCCCATTTACAGTTCCTTGTCTTTTGAAGGAAGTTAAGAAGTGCAGTTAGCATGACAAGCACATCTCATGCCCAGCAAACAAAATGATTCACAAAGCAATCTTTTTGTGGGTTTTCTTTTTCTCTGCTTTCTAGCCCTCTTCAGTAGTCTTGGTAATTAGGAAATATTTCCTGCTTTGCCAGCTCAGATTTATTTGTTCTTTGCTAGCATCCCACACATGGCTGGAATACAAATCACTTGCTGGAAAAAATGAGAAATGATGAAGAGGAGGGTGATTAATGACCTAACATTTTATTTTACCAGAGAAAACAAGAGAGTTTTCACTCAGTTTGCCTCCAGATAGTGTTTTGTATTCATTTTGCAACACAGTTAGAACTCAATTGTATCAAAAGTGAAAATTCATAAACCTACAGCAGTTTGTGAAATGTGAATGATTGATTGCATACAGCCAGAAAACTCTTGAAAAGATAAACTAATTCTGTGATGAACAATGCATTTCATACTCAATTAATTATACAGTACATTTTGTTTCAAAATATTAAATGCCTAGAACAGTCTTCTGCCTGAAAGCATCTGGGCTTTGTAATGAGACAAAAGTCTTGGGTTCAATC
>VZTM01002181.1:0-23974 GCA_013400555.1 Jacana jacana
CTCCCTTCTGCAGGGGAGGACAGGAGGATGATTGCAGGGTTTAGAAAAAAAGAAAGATAGGTTTTGGGATCTCCCTGTGGGATGGCATCTGGGTAAGTGTGCTCTTATCATTAGCTCTCAGCGGTTTCTTACTAAAATAGCATCCTCAGTCACATACTGTCCCTCCTTCCATCACCCTTGGCTCATTAAGGAGTGAGAAGTTGGGCAGTATTTGTAATATCTTCATTCAGCAGCCCCAAATTCTTGTTTAACAAACAGGCAGAGGTTTCAATGGTTATAAACCATCCTGTCTCTCTCCCGCCCCTGAAAGACTGAGGCAGGTAATTCTGCAATGAAACTTCCCCCCTGAAAAGCTAAGTTTGGGTGAATTAGGGTGTCTGTCTAATCATAGAATCTTAGAATTGTTATGGTTGGAAGAGACCTTTAAGATCATCGAGTCCAACTGTTAACCCAGCACTGCCCAAGTTACTGCTAAACTATGTCCCTCAGCGTCACATCTCCCCATCTTTTAAATACTTCCAGGGACAGAGACTCCAGCACTTCCCAGGGCAGCCTGTTCAATGTTTGACAACACTTTTGGTGAAGAAATTTTTTGTAATATCCATCATAAACCTCTTCTGGCACAACCTGAGACCGTTTCCTCTTGCCCTATCACTTGTTACATGAGAGAAGAGACCGATTCCCCCACAGCTACACCCTCCTGTCAGGTAGTTGTAGAGAGCGAGAAGGTCTCCCCTCCACCTCCTCTTCTCCAGGCTGAACACCCCCAGCTCCCTTAGCTGTTCCTCATGAGACTTGTTCTCCAGACCCCTCACCAGCTTCGTTGCCTTTCTCTGGACCTGCTCCAGCACCTCATGGGGGGACTTAGGCAATGTCACCTACAGCTAGCACCGCCGGTGCCTGAACCAGGCAGCACCCTGGGTGCCTTCCTTCCCTGGGTCCTGCCTTCCAAGTGCAGGACCTTTTTCAGAGGGTGGACCTGCAGAGCAAGATGCTTCTTTGCAGATGTGAGATTTGATGCGTAGCCAGGGATGATTTGTGCAATCAGTCAACCTTAGAATGAAGCTCGTTGTGTGACGCTGCCTACTACATTTCGCTGTCAGGAAGGGGATTGTTCCCTGCTTAATATTTCTGGAGTTTGTATTTTCTATTTTCGCATTACAAAAAATATGATTTTGGGCTTTTAAGAGGAATCAGTGGAGAGTGAAGTGTTGGTTGCAGCTCTGGAACATGCCTATTGATTTTTTGGGAAGAGCTTTAAGATGTACAGACTAACGGGTACCAGTTTGATTTTGTCCTAAGAGCACCTGGAGCACTTCATCTCCTACTTTTTAGTATCATTTTCATAGGCTGTACAGAGAGTAAAAAGCTTGTTGCCTTAGATATGTGTAAATGCAGTAATGCACAAAAGAAGAGAACAAAAACAGTTCTTTGGGTGGATTCTACCCCTCTATTCTGCACTTGTAAGAGCCCACCTGGAGTACTGTGTCCAGCTCTGGAGTCCTCAACATAGAAAGGACATGGATCTGTTGGAACAGGTCCAGTGGAGGGTCATGAAGGTGATCAGAGGGATGGAGCACCTCTGCTATGAAGACCATCTGAGGGAGCTGGGGTTGTTCAGCCTGGAGAAGGCTCCAGGGAGACCTTATAGCAGCCTTCCAGTATCTGAAGGGTCCTGCAGGAGAGCTGGAGAGGGACTCTTTGTCAAGAAGTGCAGTGACAGGACAAGGGGAACGGCTCTAAATTGGAAGAGGGGAGATTTAGATAAGATACTAGAAAGAAATTCTTTCCTATGAGGATGGTGAGACACTGGCACAGGTTGCCCAGGGAAGCTGTGGATGCTCCATCCTTGGAGGTGTTAAAGGCCAGGCTGGATGGGGCTTTGAGCAACCTGCTGTAGTGGGAGGTATCCCTGCCCGTGGCAGGGGGTTTGGAACTTGATGATCTTCAAGGTCCTTTCCAACTCTAACTGTTCTATGATTGATTCTATGAGATGTGTAAATGCAGTAATGCACAAAAGCAGAGAACAAAACGGTTTGTGTTTTTGACATTCAGCAATAATGTGCGAATCTTGGTTCAGGAGTGATGGAATCAGGGTACTGACCCAGCCATTTTGTACTTTGCATTGTTAATTGCACTTCTTTGGGTGGATTTGAGGAGATTTTGCATGTATGTCTTTACCAAGGAACTGTTAAAGAAACCACTTGAAACTTTAAAATACAAGTAATGGCTGTAGCGGGATGTAGACGTTAAAAAAAAAGAAAAAACAGAAAATCATAAAGCCCTGAATACGACAAATCCAATAAGCAGCTGCTTCGCACTGTAAATGATCTGCCTCTCTCCTTTCGTTTACCCTTTAGTAAATTGTGCTGTGCCACAAATGTCATAAGGGGAATGGAAAGTTACTCAGTAACGACTTTTTTTATACCCTGATCTTATCAGCTAGTTGAAGTTGAAGACTTTTGGCTAATAAGTAATAACGGCGACGTACGCGCACGGCGCTGTGTAGTTTACGTGCATCCACGGCTGCTGGCTGTCTTACGCGGGGGCTGCCCTTGCTCCTTCTCGCTGTTAACGGGGCAGAATTTAAGTGTATCCCAACAGACAGGGAAGGAATTGTGTCCTGGCCCTGGCCAGGATAGCTGGGGCTGAGCATAGTGGTACAACTGGCTTTACTGGTTTACAGGGCCACGCAGCAAAACGCGGGGCTTTTGTGGAGGGGAGCGCAGTGGAGGGAAACGAATTCAAACACAGCGCTGAGAGTTCCTAAATAACAATGGTGACCCACCCAGTAGCTTTGTGGGATAAGCAAGAAGCTTATTTTTTAAACAAAAACAACAAAAAAAATGTCGATTTTGCTGGCCTGCTTAGCCCCGCAAACCCAGTAACTTTCCCTTTTTCTCTTTGCACCAGATCCGAGACGAGTGGGGCAACCAGATCTGGATCTGCCCTGGCTGTAACAAGCCAGATGATGGCAGTCCAATGATAGGTTGTGACGGCTGCGACGATTGGTATCACTGGTAAGTTCCTCTCCTCCATCCTGGTTTGCCATTCCCTGGCAGACCGGGATGCCAGGGAACTCTATTTGGACAACTGCGTTATCCAAAAACCTCCTTTTCCTTTTTTTAACTTCATGGCTCGTGACGCCGGGAATATTTGAATGGTTTTGCGGCGTCCAGTTTAATAATCTGGGAGATATTTTTCTCTCTGCCTCTCTGGAATTTGAAAAAGCAGATTTTAAGCTCTGAAGGAGAGTTACTTTTTAATTAACGGGCATTGGCGATAAGAGTTGTTTTTGAAACTGCCGGGAAATATTGCTGATTCTGGTAATTTTGAGAGAACTCCAGGATTACGAACGTAGTGGTTACAGATAGACATTTCAAATTACCAAGCATTGTATGAACAGTAATATAAATGTCAGCTCCTATAAAAGGGTTGGAGGGAATTAATCACTTTTTTTAGGCGCTTTCTTACACAGCTACATAAAATCATGAGATTTCTCTTATAGATGTGTTAAATAAGCATTTGAAATTCTTTTAAATGTAGCCCTATGATACCTGAAAGTGCCCTCGTATTTACTATTTAAGCAACAGTTCTTATTTGAGTGTCCTTTCCATATATTGATTTTTTTTTGTTTCAAAGCAAGTGGGTTTTAGGTTTCTGTTCAATTCTTATGTTTGTTAAGATAATGATAATATAATTGGTGTATTAATTTGAAAACCAGAACTTGGCTAGTGCTGAAAATTTTCATTTCTTTGGGTGAGAAACAGAAAAAGTGGTGTTGACCCCCTGAGACTGGATGTTATTTTCCCTGTCCTTCGCAGGCCTTGCGTCGGCATCACGACCGCGCCCCCGGAAGAGATGCAGTGGTTCTGCTCCAAGTGTGCCAACAAAAAGAAGGATAAAAAACACAAGAAGAGGAAGCACAAGGCGCACTGAGGACCCCGCAGGGGACTCAGGTCCCACTCTCATCACCCCGCTGACCCCATGGCAGGGCAGGGCCGGGGGGGACCCAAGCCACCTCCTGTCTCCCGCTTGGGGACTCCAGAGAGAATCGGGGCAGGGGGGGAATGAGGAGAAGCTCTGTGGCAGCAGCCGGTGCCTTTTGCAGCCCGGCCAAGCCCAAGGGGTTGGATTTTGGTACATTCTGATGCTGTCTTTCGCCTGCCCGAGGGCAATTTGCACAGAGCGTTACGAAGACTTGGGTAGTTCATGGTACCGCTCCCGCTCCCGTGGCTCGGCAGCAACGAAGATGAATGTTGTAAATACAGATATCTGTCCTATTCTTTTCCCATTTGTCACTAATCCCCCTCGAACCTTTGCAGCGAGGTGCCGAGCGGAGGAGAAAATGTAAATTGCAGTAAGTTGTAAAGTGAGGAGACCTTCTGGAATGATTTCTCTGGTCTGGATGCAGCTCAGCCTCCACCCCTGCTGAGCCTGATAATCATAACGTGGAAATAAAAAGTGGCTGGTAAATATTTTTGTGATGAGAATATATGAAGCTTTTTTCCTTGATTTTTAGTACTAACATAAAATAAACACGTTCAAGCTTTTGTGATATATCTTCTATTTTTTAAAAAGAAAGGAAAGTTTCTATTGTGCCGATTTTTTTTCTCCCATGTGAATTTATTTCGGTGGACCTGTAATATATTTTATACTTTGCTTTTTTTTGTTTGTTTTTTTTAGTCTTTGTCAATGTACCTTTTCATTGCTTGTACATTTCATTGGTGTGTAAAAACACTTCCCATTAAAAAGATCTTTCGCACGTGTGAATACCTGATATTTATAAAGTAACTTTTTTTTTAAAAAAAAACTAAAATAAAATAAAATAAAATTCTTTTTTAGGGCTTGAGGATTTTTATTTTTGGTTTGCCTGAGAATACAAACCTAGCAGCTATTAAAAGCCTGGGCGACGTTAACGCCTTGTCCTCATGGCTTTAAGGGCTTGGCGAGCTCTGCCCCAGCGGTGCGAGCACGAGGAGGCGGCCAGCACCGTAATTAGGCCTCGATTCAGATACTTAAACATGTGGTAACTTCTTAAGAAGTGAGTAATCCCATTGCCTTCAAGGAGCCTGTTCCCACACTTGGTTATACGTGTGCTTAAATGCCTTCTGAATCGCCAGCTTAGGCCAGGGGGCTCCATACTTTTAACGGTAGCTACGGTGTGTTAAGCTGGAGCTGAGCCTTTTTTTTTTCCTTTTTTTTTTAGTGAGTTTGCCAAAGCCACCGAGCTCCCATTTAGATGGAGGAGATGCAGGAGAGTGTTGAGGCCAGGTGTGTTACTCTGCTTTGCATATCCCCTTGGAAAGACCAATAAAGCGAATACAAATTGTATTCCCTGTCGAAAATGAGAGGGGGAAATTGCAGATAAATCAATAAATAAGGCAGTATTAGATGTTGTAGTGCAATGGGTCTCAGAGCTAAATAAAATATAAGAATGAATCTGGAAAAAAACTGTATACACCTTTTGTTTGTGAAGCCACAGGGAGCATTCAGACTTCATTGTTAATTTGGGGATATTTCTACTTTAAACTGTACAGTGAGAAAAAACTGATGTCTGAGACTATGGCCCTTTAACCCGTGGCGCAGATATTAAGCGTTATTTTTTTAAATGCATCCAAATTGATATTAATGAGCATGAATTAGTCATGTTTTTAGAAGTACAGGTCTAGTTAGGGAAATGAGGCTTTGCTGATAGAACTGTTAAATTGCAAATCAGTGGAGATGTGGATGAAATTGGTTTATTAAAAGTGCACTGTTACTTTCTTTGTTTGATGCCACCTCATTTATATTCCGTCCCTGCTAATTACCAGTCAAGAAAGTTCTTGGTTTGATTATATGGGTTTTTTTCATTTTATTTTGAATTGTTGAATGTTGCAAACCCAATTCTTGTTTCTCTCCGCGTGTAATGCGCAGAAAATACAAAAAACCACCATCTTTGGTCATTTCTGGTTGCAATAATAAAGAACTAGCTTTTGGTAAGTTGTTTATCTGTTTCCTCCTCCCCTCCCATTAATCACAACTTCTCACATTTAATCAACTGAATTATTCAGGGTGCTGTGCCGTGGGAGGGCTGAACTTTGCCGTCCCGGCAGCCGTTCAGCTATTTCTATGGGTTGCTGCCGCCGGGTTGGTTTCCTACCCTGGGTTTTATGATTTTATAAGTGTCCCCTGCGGCAATAAAACCAAAGCATCGTTTTCAGGAGGCTTGTGTGGCTGACGGGATTAGTAACGGGAGAAGGGGCCCTTCACCCCCAGGTCACCAGTTTGAAGGCAACCCTGGTCCCTGCAGAGCCTGCCTCCCTGTTCCCTTATGCTGGTGCGTATCAGGAATCGGTGCTATAAAAAAGTAATCACCTTCCAAAAATAGTTTCCCCCCTGAGCAGCCATGTGGCGTGGACCTTCTTTGCAGTCCCCAGTTCCACCCAACACCCAGCTGCTTCCCCAGATGTTTGTATTTGCTGCTGTAACTTCACGGGTTGTGTTTCTTCTCCATAAATTCCAGCAGAGTTAGGGCTGCTCCTGTGGTTCACTGCTTGATTTTATGGTTGTGTTCCTCTGAACTGTAGACTCATAGATTGGTTTAGGTTGGAAGAGACCTTAAAGTTCAGTTAGTTACAATACCCCTGCCATGGGTTGCTAAATAGAAGGTTTGAGCAACCTATTAGACCAGGTTGCTCAAAGCCCTATCCAAACAGGCCTTGAACCTCCAGGGATGGGGCATCCACAACTTCTCTGGGCAACCTGTGCCTGTGTCTCACCACCCTCAGTGAAAACCATTATCGAATACTCATAGAATCCACTTAGGATTTGGGTTTTGGACACGACTGTCCATAGGAAGAGGGCACAGCAAGTGGGTTGCGGGTTGGTTTGTGTCTCTCACGTCATGGTAGAACATCAATGTCTCTGAATGGTTTTCTTGCCTCGGGAGGGCAGCTTTATCTGAGAGAATAGTCGGTTATGAGCACTGCCTGTGGAAAACACCTTTTTCCACAGGTAATTGTAGTAAAACTGGTTAAAAGTTTGTTTAGGAAGTACAGAATTAAAAGGGTTTTCAGTAAGGAGAAGACAACTCACCACCTGCCTACGGTAGAAAGAGAAGACAGTGAATTTTCCCACCTTTCCTAATGCAACGTACGGAAGTGGATTTATGCAGTAGAGTGAGTATTGGTAGCAAATAATCACGAAAAGAGCGTAAAAGCTATTCCGTGAGAAAAGCTTGTAGAATCCTGCTTTTACTCTGGGGCCAGATTATTATCTGGAGTCTGTTGGGAGTCAGTTGGAGCTGTGTCGGTTTACACCAGCCCAGGAGCTGCCCACTCCCTCCTGCGGCCAACGCTGGGGCTGGGGGGAGCAGCTCTGGGTATTGTGAAACGAGGAGGGGTGGGTGCGGAGGGGGGGGGTCATCATCTTTTTGATCCTGTAAATCCTCCTTTGGGGCAGGCTGTGCTGGAGAAAACGGCCAGGCCAGGTGCTCACTGAGAAGCACGTTAGTCATTGGGCAGAGACGCAGCTTCTTGATGAGTTTTGCACCCAGACCAAAAAAAAACCAAACTCTGTGACATTAATATCGAGAGGGTAAGCCCAAAGCTCACAAATAGAAGAAACTATCTTGCCTACTGTTTTGTTGGGGTTTTTTTATTGGGAGAGCAGAAATATCAATGCAGAGCATCCCTCCCCGGAGTACTGGGGATGAGTTTTTCCTGGGATAATCTTCCTTCGGGGCTCTCTGTGGCACTCAAAGCATCATTGCTCTGCTTGACAAGGTGTTTCTTTTTCTGAAGGTGTCCACAGCTAAGTACAGTGAGGATCTTTATGCTCCGCAACTGATTTGTGATTCCAAACGTCCTGGAAGAGAAAGGGAATTAAAAAAAAAAACAAACCAAACCAAACCCAAAACCACCCTGAATCGGAGGGTATCAGAGCCTGCTGACTTTGTCTGGGCTTTCCAGAGATAAAATATAGTGTATTACTTCGCTGTATCACCTAAACCTTCTTTGTTCTCCTTTCAATAGGACGATTAAACAAAGACCTACTAACCAAATTAAAGTATAAAATGAACGCCGAGATATGGAAACCTTGCCAGGAAGAATGTTAATGAATGAAGTTCACTAAAGGCACGCTGGCTAAGTTTTCAATACAAATAGTTTTATGGCCAATCTCTTTAGATCATAGCAGTTTTCTTTAGAAGTTTTAAGTCTCAAAAGTAGATGAGTTTCCTTCGCCAGGGAATGAATTAGATAATGCTCTGAATAAACTCCCTCTTCACAGTCTTGTCAGTCATGCTGCTTAGGAAACTCTCCCTTTCTTCTGGGGACTTTGGGCTCAGCTGTAACCTAAAAAATAGAAAGCTGCTGCTAATCCCTGTGAGCTGTATGGCACAGGAGGCTGTAACGGGAGATGTACGGCCGGTAAACAGCTCGTACCTGGCCAAGGGGAGCAGAAGCCTCTAAACAGGAGCTGTGGCAGCTGATCCTGGTGGTCTTCCCCCTCGAAGGTGCTCTTTCAGCCTCTTCAGGGTTTATGCCAGGTGAAGCAGGGGACAGACTCTTTAGTAGAGTCTATAGTGATAGGACAAGGGATAATGCTTTAAACTGAAAGAGAAGAGATTTAGACTAGATATAAGGAAAAAGTTTTTACCATCGGGGTGGTGGAACACTGGCCCAGGTTGCCCGGAGAGGTAGCAAATGCCTCATCCCTGGAAACATTCAAGGTCAGGTTGGATGGGGCTCTGAGCAACCTGATCTAGTTGAAGATGTCGCTGCCCATGGCAGGGGGCCTGGACTAGATGGCCTTTTAAAGGTCCCTTCTGACCCAAACTATTCTATGGTTCCAGGATGCAGCTGTTAGTGTAGATGGAGTGACTTTTCACCAGGACTTTAAATCCTGTGATGGTCTACAGAGGGAGACTGGAGGAGAGCTGGGAACCACAGGACCACCATGCCACCTTCATCCGCTCCTCCTTGGGAGTCTCCACCATAATTTTACTTCCAAACCTTGTGTGCATGAGAGACCCTGACCCTTAACTCCGGTTTCTGGTGGGCAGGGTGGAAACCACAGGAGCCCAGGGCTGTTGGGTGCCTTGCACAGAAGAAAACTTGCATTCCAGGGTGGTGGCACCGAGCAGGTGCTGATAGTTGAGATTTGGTGGAGACTGGCCTCGAGTCTTGATCATGGAGGCCAAGTTTTCAAAATGCAGAATGTCAAGTAAACCCAGGATAGAGGGAAGATCCTCCAAGTATTTTTTTAAAACACAAGGAGAAAGTCCTTTCTAACAAATACACAGCTCCTGGTTGTGTTCTCAGTCTGAGTGTTCCCATAAGGCCTTTGAAACAGATTTATAAAACCAAACCAAAAATAATTAGATTATTTTATTGCCTAAACAAGGGGATGAGAGAGAAAGAGGTTTGAAACACATTTACAAAAATTTAGGTTTCATCACCTGTCATGGGTAGGAATTTGGTTTATAAATTAGAAAGTCTTGCCTGTCAATTCCTCCCTAAGCCTGTCGATTCCTCCCCTGTGTCTGTCGTCTGCTCACTGTGGGACTAATGACAAGTGTCATAGGGTGTCACCGTCCCACCACCCCCATGTCACCCAGGGCCTCTGGCAGCAGCATGCAGGAGACCTTCAGTCTTCCTCCAAGCTGATCCCTCACCAAGTGTGGGACCAGGCACTATTTGCTTAAATTTGTCTTCCAAATTCAAATAAAAAATGAATAAAAAACTTCCTTCTACAGAAATGAATGAGAAAACATGAGCAGGGAAGAGTGTGCAGTTGTTTATTTTTAATTTAGATGTAATATACAGCACTTTTCTAATAAACACTGTCAGTATTATCATCTTAGGGGTACCCATCTGCCTGTAGGTTTTGTTGTCCATGTGGTGACCATTGCACGTATTTAAAAGGGAGAAACATTGTCTTGTTATTGGGAAAGCTGGGCACAGTTCTCAGTTCTGCCAGGGAAGAGCACCAAAACAGGTGCTTTTGGGGGCAGGATCGGTGTGTGTCCCAGTTTCCATCTGCAGGAGGAGGATAAAGTTTCCTGCTCTGGCAGCTCCGCTTCAGCCTTGGACCCAGGTGAGCTTATAAAGACAGCCCAGACCTTCCCACGGGTTAAATAACGAAAATAACACCCTTCACACAGGGTGGGTAAAACTGCGGAACTATTAGAAGCTCCCCCAGTGCCAGGTCTGTCCTTCTTGTTCCTCAACTGAACCCTTCTCTGCACTTATGTTTTCATTGAGGTTGGGAGCTGGAAACTGTCAACTACACTCCTGAACCACACAGATCCTTTGGCTTTGCAAGTTCTAGTTGACCCTCATCCAAGAATTTTTCCAGCATGAACCCAACCCTGATGTTGAAGAAGGGCTGAGTTTGAGCCCTTCTGTGGAAGAAGCCCGGCTGGGCTCACAGCAAGATCTTATTTTGCTACTGGTTCTTTTTTCTCCCAGGGATATCTGGTGGAGTTTATCTGAGAAGCATCTTCTTGCTTAAAATCACTTCTGGGACATCAAAATACACCCCTCATAAGTCATAGTTCTGCCTTCTCTGGGCTTTGTGGGCTGTGAAATGGGGGAGTTGGTGCTTGGAGTGGGCACGTATTGATATGCTGAGAATGAAGTGATGCTGTTGTTCTCACTACTTTCTGCAACGACAGATGCTCAGTCAAGCCCAAAATCCAGGCCTTGGCCTCAGTGTCTGATAACCCAGCCCAACCATTGACTCTTAGTGACACCTACTTTCTAAAAGGCTGGATCTGCAGTGCCACGGCTTAGGAGGAAGCCCTTCAAACCTTCCAGTTAAGTGGCTACATGCCCCATTTATTTGCCCTTGGGATTGCTTTGGCCTGACCAAAAAGAATACCCCAAAGCAAGGACTTTGTGCTGAGGATCCCAATGAAGGTGTCATAGCTTTCTAAAATATGAGGTAACATTTATGGTATATATCCATGACCTATACAAAGCCTTGAGCAGAACCAGCAGCAGAGTCCCTTGGAGATGCTCTGTCTTGGTGGAGAGACAATGGAGAAATATCTTTCAAATTCACTGAAGCTAAAATTCAGGTATGATTCCTATGTTCTGTCTGGGATGTTTTTTAAGCCTACCTGGTTTTATAGCAAACATGGCTAAGTCATGAGCTCAAGCAATCATCACAGTGCATCTGCTTAACCTTTATTCAGACTCATTTTACTCAGACCACAAGGGATCTGTTTTGCCAAACCCTTGTGTCCCTTAGAGTTGGGAAAAAATTCTCCTGTCTACCAATCCCTTTGGAAGCTGATTCTGCTCCATTTGATTCTCTATATCTCGTGTTTCTGTGCTCTGCCAGCTTTGGCTACGTGACCTACAGAGGCCAGAAGGATGGAGCATTTTTGCCCTGTGCTCCCAAGCCACAGTGATTCCAATTCAGATGTGTGTTAGATGACTATTTAGCTATTTTGAAGACAACATACATACCTCCCCTTTCACTCAGGCATGCGTCTGGGCCATGGACAACTGAAACGGTATTAGGAGCAGCACATGGCAACTGATGGCAAGTTTGTCCTTTCTTTGTAGCCTCTAGGTTAGCAGCTGCTAAAGCAAATATGCCTCAAAAGGAATAAATCTGAAGTGTATTCAGTATTCCACCCTGGGCACACAAGGCAGCATGGCTTCATGATTAAACCAGTGCTCAGAAGCCTGTGGTGTCTTTTCTCTCTTTACTATTAGAATAGAATCATAGAATCATTTAGGTTGGAAAAGATCTTTTAAGATCATCGAGTTGAACCATATTATTGTGGCAAGAAAGAAAAGTGCAAGAGAAACAGGTAGTTCTGTGATCCATGTTGCTAGTGGCAAAGTTTCAGCTGTCCTCTGTAAACATGGCAGTTACCTTTTCAGCTGTTTGAGTCTTTTCTCCACATCTGGGCAAACATAGGGTCTTCTGTATCATTCAGGGCATGGAGATATTTTTCTTAGCTTGGCTTCTTAGCCTACAGGAGACCTGAAGAGGGACTCTTTGTCAGGGAGTGCAGTGACAGGACAAGGGGTAACAGCTTTAAATTGGAAAAGAGGAGATTCAGATTAGATACCAGAAAGAATTTTTTTCCTGTGAGGGTGGTGAGGCACTGGAACAGGTTGCCCAGCGAAGTTGTGGATGCTCCATCCCTGGAAGTGTTTAAGGCCAGGGGCTTTGNATTAGAATAGGTGCACTATGCAATTTCTTGTAAGCATGTCCAAGGGCAGATGTGCTATTGCTAATGATGGTGAGGCCCAAGGTGAGCTTATGGCAGGTATCAAATCCTCCTTTCCAGCCAAGAAGTTCCCACTACCAGAGCACGATGCTATGGTCTACTTAAGTTTTGCAGGCCCTTAATGAGTCACTTGATATCAGCCAGCTCAGTTCGCTTACATGGAAAGGGCTCCTGTTTCTCTTGGTAGCGTTAACTTCGGTGTGTGGAGCAGGAGAGCGCAGAGCTCCAGTGACGGATCCTTCCTCCACTCACTTGCACAAGGGTATGGCAGCGCAATGGACTCATCTCAGATTCCTTCGGGAGGTGGTGACAGAGCTCCACCTTAATGAGTTCATCGCCCTGCCAGCATTCTTCCCACACCCAGGTGCCCATGTTGGCAAAGCTGCTCTCCACCAACTCCCTGGAAAACGTTCCCCAGGCCTTTAACAGGCTACAGATCTTGGGATGCCCGCCCGATTCCTCATTTTCAGTTGGGTTGATGGTCCGGTTGTGTTTACAAGCAGAACCAAGCGGGCTGGTTTGGTGTTGGGGAAGGAGGGTGGTGAGGAGATGCGGGGCGGGGGGACGAGATTATTTTGCCAGGGCTCCCAGTAGGCCAAATTTCATACAAGTCATCCAGTCTGCAAGTGGGTGGAGGGAGGTCCCGGTGCCCGAGGCTCCGGTGAGTATTCTACCAGCTCTGTTTACCAAAGCCCTGCTTAAACGGCTGCGGAGCTGCATCATGTCTTTGTTTTTCTTCTGGCTTCTGGATCGCATGCACTGGTCACGGAGTTAACACTTACCAAAGAGTATTACTCAGACTTCTGGTATTAATCCAGCCTTGGATGCACATGTTGCAAAATAGTTTCAGTTCTGAGGACGCTCTTGGCATTGCCCCCCCCCAGGGTACTCCACTTTTCTGCCACATTTTAATAATTTGGCTGTTTATCTCCACTTTGAGTTATCCTTAACTTGATCAGAAGTACCCTCCTGCTTGTGATGGGTCCCTCACTTTTGCTTGTCTGACGCTGCACATTTTCCCTCTGTGCAAGGCAAGTGCCTGTTGTCATCTTCTGGAGATACACCTTCCACATTTCTGGTGCCCAGCAGCATGGAAGTTGCTGGAGATCAGACCTTTGCATATGGCAACCTGCCTCTTCCCTGCTGGGGATCGCTTCCCTGCAGTTGATAGCTATTTATTAAGACATAATGGGAGCTCCTGAGATATGTAGTCAAATTTTGCCATCGTGGTGCAACACATCCCACCATGCCATCCCTACACTCACGTGCATTTGGGCAAGGCAAGTGGCTGTCCCCAGCAGTGGCTGGGAGAAGGTAATAAGAAGGTATTAGTTTAATGGCTTAAGGACTCAAAAGCAGTGGTAGTTCCCATCAGATGTGCTTGCAGAAACCATTGGGCCGGGCTAGCGTCACTCATTTTCTGGGAACAAGGACTGATTTGTTTTCTGCTGGCGTTACGAACAGCGAAACCGAAGCAGGGCGGTGAAGCGATTTGTGCCAGGTCACAGAGCACGTCAGGGGCAAAGCCGAGATGGAAACGGGCACCTCCGAACTCCCGGCTCCCCTCCAAGCAGACAAGGCTGGTGCCGGAGCCGTCTGAGGCCAAGAAGGTCAGTATCTGCAGAGAATAGTTACCTGATGATACCAGAAGGGAAACTTTCTTCTGCTTTCTAAGCTTGAGGTCCCGTCTAGCAGCTAATCCTTGCTTTAACAGTGACATCTGTTGCAAAATACACCTTTGAGCCTCCTCTATCCTTGTGTAGCCCTCCGGGTACTTTTCCAGGCACCTTTATATGAACCTATCGCTGCTGGCACCAGCTTATGTTGAGATTTTATCCCAAAAGTAGGTCTCAGCTGCTGAGAGCTCCCTGTAATAGACATGCAGAAATCTGGATCCCTCTGCAAAGTCCTTCCAAACCAAAGGCATGGGGAGATGTCTGTACGTGGGCTCCCCCTGGGGCTGCTTGACTCACCTCCCAACCACAACTGGGATACTACGCAAGACCAGCTCAGCAAAGCGCTTGCAAGAATTGGGCAGGAAGTGGGGATTTTGGATAAAATCAGGTTGATTCCTTCTGGATCCAAAGGAGAGGTCTCTGCAAAGACCCTGGTTGTTTTGTCTCACATGTGCACCTCGAGAACTGTGGTCTGGTGAGTGAACTGGAAACGAGAGTCTCCCAACTGGTTGCGATAAACTCTATCAGCCAACAGATATCTGAGAAAGGCATTTCCATTTCTGTGGTCCCGGGTCAGGATAATGTGTTTCTAAATCCACACTTGCCTTTTCTTTCTCTTACTGCATAGCATCTCCAGGTTGAAACGGTTCAGCTGCCTCCACTGTAATTTTCCACACCCAGCTTCTTTAGATTTCTTGTTTTAAGTCTCACCTTAACTCTAAATTTATTCGGGTTTGTTTTTGTTCATATGATAATCACAACATTCTTTTGATACATTCTTTTTTTTTAAGCCTTGATTTACAGAGATTCGCTTGCAACCTTCATTCCAGTTTACCATTTTTTGTGCGTGGGGATATTTTAAATGAATGTAATTATATTTAATAGCTTTTGCAGGTACTAAAGCATCTTTTGATTTGAGTCCTGACTTTCGTTATTACCCCACACACACATACACACCTTTTTAGATATTCTCTGTTTAACCTATGCCTAGAGATTAATTAAAGTGTCATTAAAATGCCTTTAGTACGTTTTGTGTCCTACATGCCTGGAAATATTTTTTTCCCACAGTCAGAATTGTTGTGCTTGTACCAACAATAACTGGCATGTGGCTTGTTTTGTAGATCACCATGAGATATAACGAACACTCCTAACTAGAAGAAAACACATTCATTTTTTGGATGCCTGTTCAAAGTTTTCTCAGGAAGACCCACTAGTTTTTCATTTCCATCTCTCCATCGCTCTTGGCCAGCTCTGGTGCTGGGGCCGAGACCTCACTCAGGAGCACAGCATGAGTCCCACATCACAGATGATTGTGAAATGGAAATTTAGGATCTTCCAAACCAGTTATGGGGCAGAGCTTCTACCCTATCCATACATTTTCAGGCTTTGAGGGTTTAAATGTGTATAGGATTGTAGAATCATAGAATTGTCTAAGTTGGAAAGGACCTGTAAGATCATCTAGTTCAACTATCAACCTAACTCTGATAAAAAACAACAACTCATCACTAAGTCCTGTCACTAAGCACGATGTCAACCCATCATTTGAATACCTCCAGGGATGCTGCCTCAACCACCTCCCAGGGCAGCCCATTCCAATGCTTGATAACCCTTTCGGTGTAAAAATTTTTCCTGATATCCAATCTGAACCTCCCCTGGTGCGACTTGAGGCCGTTTCCTCTTGTCCTGTTGCCTGCGACTTGGGAGAAGAGACCAACCCCTGCTTCTTTACACCCTCCTTTCAGGTAGTTGCATAGCCCAGCCTTGGGCACAAAGTTTCCCTCCTTTTTCAATATTTCTGCTTGGGGAGAATGCCTAGCTGGAAATTAATCCGGATTTAGAGCATACATGGCAGGAGTGGGTTTATCTACAGCCAAATCCTTCAGCTGCCCTTGCAAAAACAGAGCTGGTCAGATGATGGGGGTGAAGATGTTCTGGTCATTGTTATCAGTAACCAGAAAAAAATAAAGAAGGAAAAAACAGACCCTCCAAAATTTGTTTAATCACCCATTTATTTCTCCCTGTGTTGTCTCCAGCCTGGTCATCTGTGAGCTGGATCATGCAGCCAGAGCAGCATCGGATCAGCATCGTTTCTTTTCAAGTGGGAGCCCCTGTGTACTGGTGCTAATGAGGACCCACCGGGGTGCAAGGTGCTGTGTGAACACTGAACCTGGAAACCAGGACTGAGCTTCTTATTTCCAGTTCCTTGGGAGCCAAAACATGACATTGGGATGGGCAGCAGGCTCTTGTGCAAAGTCAGCGGCAGCTTGGAGGTGCCATGGCTGCTTTCTGGTTTCACCTCCACTGGAAACGGAGCTGAGATTCCCAGTATCCCAGAGGTTTCAGCCAGGGAGCCAAGCTTGGAGCCTTCCTCATCCCCTTGCTTGGTGGGACACCGATCCCAAGGCAAGAAAGCACCGATCAAAGGGTCATGGGTGCTTTTAGCATCACCCCAGCACAACTCCTGCAAACTCCTCTCTTAAAAGACATAAAATGTCATGAGAAGAATCAACAAAAAAAAATGACATGAGAAGAATAAACAAAAAATGACACAAGAAGAATTAAAAAAAAAAAAAAAAACAAGCAAAAATACAGGAGCAAATTACTGACTTGTCAGGGAAGATCATGCTGAAGATAGTGTAATTGTAATCTCTTTCAACAGCTGAGAGGAGTTGGGTTCTTCCATGGCCTGACTTCTAAACCTTGACAGGTTTTGCAGCCATAGGCTTTGGAGAGCCTCTGACGAGCAACTCTCCCCCTGCTGGTAATTTGTCACTGGCTTAACACAAGCCTTGGCCTCGCAGGCTGGCGTGTTGGTGGGGACACCCTTGGGACATCATGGACAAGCATTGTGGGCAGACCCTGTGGCCCCTCTTCTTCTCCCATGACTCAGGGCCAGGGCAACCACATCGCCTCTCAATAACAATTCTGTCTTTTGTAAGAGGGCTGACAGCGACCCACCTTGCAATTAGCAGGTTGTTTGGGGAGAAATGCTAATAAGCACCCTGAGGAAGGTGAACCAGGGAGGGAGGCGGATGCTGCCTTGACTCAGCGTCCTCCTGGGGTGTGGGGGGAAGGATGCTCAGGATCTGCTGGACATGGTTTTGCGACATAGCCTTGCCCACTCTCTGTTTCCAAAGATTCTTGGACCATGCCATCCTGCATGAGCTGGTGAAGAGCCCTGGAGAAAAGGTCACCGCCAGTTTTAGGCTGGGGCTGTCCTCTGCCACCCTCTCCCTGGGAATCCTTGCAGCCTCTCTGCTGCCACAAACACTTTATTGCCAACATCCTTTCCATCCCTCGCTTCTCTGGTGAGTACCACTTTGAAGGACTGTTGGAAAAGCCTTAGCAGATCACTGTCGGTTCAGAAACAAGGGGATGGCACCCAAAAAAAAAAAAAATCAAAATCTTCACTCCAATAGCCTTCAACCCCTCCATTCCATCTTGCAGGTCAGTGCTGTTGGTTATAATTTGTGCTACAGTAGCTCCAATCAGGACCTGGGGTATTATTTATCGCATTTAGTACCTGCCATCAGTCATGAAAACTTAACAAAGACCCTATTGGGTTTATCTATAGGCAGCTAAACAAACGTATCTTGCTCTGCCGTTATCTTCTTGTTAACAAAACACTATCAGGATGTTCTAAACATCAGCATTTACTGCACAAGAGCCCTTTATCTGGCATGATATATAGAGAGCCCATCAATTAGTACAGGGGGCTCGGAAATACCTGCCACGCTTCCCTCAAAAGTCCCAGCACCATCCCAGGGCTGCATCACAAGCAAATATCCCTGTGTGTTTCCCGGCCTCAAGCACCACTGCATGAGCTGGGAGAGCTCATTATGAGCAGAAATCATGATAAATATATTTTTTCCACCTTTTTTTTTTTTAATATCAAGCCAAACAGGATGGATACTTCCCATGAAAAGAGTGGTGCAAGAGCAGCCAGGGCACTGGATGGTGGGATGGGGAAAAGGGAAACAGGCTTTTATTCAGAAAGGGTGGACATGGTTTGGGAATACAATGAAAAGTGTCATGAAACAGTGCATCCCCCTGACAGCAGAACCTTTTCTGCAGGACCAGTCCCTCTCGGGACTCACTCTTGCTCCCCATCAGCTCAAAGGGATGGCCATAGCAGGTCTTGGACACCAACCACCGAGGATCTAGGGCAGCTGCTTTCTCCAAACACCTTTGCTAAATCACCACCTCAGCAGAGGAGCCACTTCACCCCACGCCATGAACCACGCTCTCGTGTGTCAGCTGGACCTGGTGGTGTTTCACCTTCCTCCACGGTGGTTGCATCATGATGGGAAAGTGATTTTCCAGATAAAAGGCAGATTGGGAGGTTTAACCCAAACTCTTGTTTGTCTTGCAAATATCTTGCAAAACAGAAACCTTGTAAACAAGCACATGGCCTTCTTTGGAAACCACTGTGGATGTCTCCAAGTGATGGTTTGCTTTTGGGAGATGTTTTCCTCTAGGTGGATCTCCAAGCTCAGGACTTCATGCGCTTGCAGAGGCTGGACTCATGTGGACATGTGGACTTCCCAGTCATTTCAGTGGCTCCATGTATCCAAGAGAAGAAGCTGAATCTTTAAAGGTTGTTTATTATTTTTGTATAAATCCCCAAACTTAAAATAAAGGAAGAAACAGTGGAGGACCTGAGGCTGGGCTGACCTTTACCTGCCTTTAAAGAGACAGCATCAAAAATTTATATGAAATAGGTGATAAAACCAGCGAAGCCAGTGACAGGAGCCAGAGAGGGCAGATGGGATCAGAACTTTGGGCCAGGCCAGTGCAATTAGGAGTGTGTTTTGCACGAAATTGAGCAGGACACTGTAGGAGGGAGGCCAGAGAGGTGCAGCAATATGGAGAGATAAGATCCTGGAGTGGTGCTGCAGCTGTCTGGACAGAGAAGAGTAGGAGGCACCATAGAAATTTCCTGGGAGCTTATCACCATGGGCCATCTTCTCCTCCTCTTTCACATTCGCGGCAGACCTAATGCCGCAGGACTCTCCAAGCAGCCACCCAGCCCTTGCCCGTCCCTGCTGCCATTTGGGCACTGTGGCTGCAAGACCCACTGCAGCAACTTGGGGGGGTCTCTTGTCCTGGTGTGGTTGGACATTTAGACCTCCAGAGATGTTTAGCTGCATTAAAACAGAGGCAGAACGAGGTGACAAATAACTTCAGGCCAAGGACTCGCTATCCCAGGGACTGAGTGGTGGTGGGGCCTGCAGACACTGAGTGTGGACATTTGTTGGCTTCAGTGCTAAATTCACAAATCCACGAAAACCCATTTGTGCCTTTATCGGCGCCGTTCCTGGTGGGAAAGGGCTGCTCACTAAAAGCCAGCCCAAAGCTTCGCATCGCATTCGGTCTCCAGAGGCGAAGGATGGGGCTGAAATAAAATCCAGCAGCGTGGCCCCATATGGGCAAAGCTGGTGGGGAGGGAGTACCTCAGGTTAGCAGGGGCCCTTTCCAGCAGCTCATTAACCCGTTGTCCTCTTACAGCCAGAGCTGGCTTTTAACACCCTTAAACCAGCTTTAAACACCACGAGAAGGACCAACCCCCTACAACTTACACCCAAGAAGCCCAGGTTAGGAGACAGATAGAAATTGAACTTAAAAAGAAAATCTCTCAAGGGAGGGGGTGGTCATTGCCAATGGTTATTTAGTTATTTGGTTTGGGGAGGTGCTTTGTTTTTGCAGGGCGAATCTCCATGTGGCTTTTGCATGCAGTATTCACCTCACACCGCTCTCATATCATTGCTGTTGGCTGTTTTTTTCCTCCAACTGCTATTAAAGTTACTATTTGATAGGAGAACAAAAGACAAATAGGAATCATTGGTGCAAAACCTCGCCATCTAAGTGTGATCTTTCTGGACCAGAAACTCTAAGCCCTTGATCTGCGTGATATATAGTTTGGGTACAATAATATCTGCTACAGTTATTATTACCTATATTACAAAGATCTCAAAAAAAAAAAAAAAAAAGAAAGGGAGGGGAGAGATTGCACACGTGCTGGCTAGTTTTAAAAAAAAAAAAGAATAAAAGTTTAATAAACGTGTGCTGTGTTGTGGATGACTTTGTGGCGACCTTTGTTGCAAATGGCCTATGCATGCGGAATAATGGTCTCCGTGCAGAGAGGGAAATGGCTTAGTGCTATCATCGTTGCCTCGGTAACCATCAGAGTCTCCATCTAGCAGAGAGAAATGAGTTATGAAAAGGCTTGAGTGAAGAAGGGATTAACACATGATCCCAGGGACAGCATGTCAATCAAAATCAGCGGAGAAATTACACTGCTCTATTTGAGAATGTCTCCGGAAACGCAACGTTAGTGGGTGTATGTATGTGGATGTATGCAGGCATGATGGAGAGACATATAAGTCCGAACCTCATATAGAATATTTATATTATATAGATATATATCTCTCAAGATCATCGGTGTGCACATGCACCAGCAGCCCCTGCTCACACACTACCCATACATTCGTGGCCAAACGCAGGCACGAGGCATCTCTCCGCAGGGACACACCTTTGCTATGCCCGTACAACATCTGGCCCTGTGCTTGCTGGGCTCTATGCTGCGCCAACAGCCAAGCAAATGAAAACCACTAGAATATTAAAAAAAAAAAAAAAATGAAATCAAGAAAGCCAAAATACATATTCGATCCTGAAATCTGCTTGTCCTCTCTCCCATCCTCACCAGGCCTCGTTTAAATGTCCCCCATGGCACCCCTCCTTCTTGCAGGACATCCCAGGGGCTGAACACCCCAAAGTCCTTCATGCAGCTCCAAAAGGCAGAGCAGAAGGAACTGTTTCCCCTAAAACACTCTCCAAATGCAAAAGCCAGGGCAATACAGAGACTGTATCTTTAGACCGAGGTGGCTTCACCCAAATATCTTCCGTCAGCGTTGCACCCCCGAGCTCTGCAACTTGTAGGTCAAGGGCATGGGAACTCAACTCACTATTAACTCCCTCTTGTTTTTTAGCTACTGCAAACTCGCCCGTGGTTACAAGCCCCAACGCTGCTCAGCCGTGTGTAGCTGTGCACACATTTCCTATGGCGATTGTTTGCCTTGATCCAGCCGACGAGCTTTACATTACCTGGGACCAGAGCGAGTTTTTTCTGCTAATGTCGGGAGGGAAATGTGATTGCTGGGGAAGGGAGGGCTCAGGCAGCTTCGTAGCCGAGGAGTGTGGCTGGAAAAGGCCTCGAGTATTTGTTCTGTTCATTGGCCACTTCAGTAATAGAAAACTTTCTCTTCCAGGAAATTCTCTCTCTTTTATTTATTTATTTATTTATTTAATATGTATTTTTAGCAGATGGTTATTACAAGGAAAGTAAAATTTCTCTTTGCTTTCTCCACTGCCTGAACTGCTCCTGCCATCCCCACACCAGGAAGTGTGAGAGCACTCAGGGAGAGGATTTGCCCCCCAAAAAACACTGCTGAATCACTCAGCCCCAGGTTCTCCCTAGGGTCATCCAACTCACACCCGCCTGTTGGCACAGCATGAGCCACTCGCACCCCTGCTTGAGCCCTGTGTACAGCCCATCCTTCACCCACAGCTCATTCACACCTCATGCTTCAGCTACAGGCAGAGTCTGTTGCTTTATAGCCATCCCTATATGTTCCATGCATGCACAGGTTCCTCACCTGCCCCCATCCTGCCATGCCCCACATCGCCACAGGCAAACGCTTCCATACATCCCTCTCTCCTCCTAATGCACAGGCACATATGGCATCTCCCTACCTGCCCGTACAGCCCTCATGCCAACACACACGTGCTCTGAGTCACCCCCAGGACCACAGCCCAGGTATTGAGTGCCCCCTGGCCAGCCCTGCCCTCACCCACCCTTTGCACAAACCCACCTTCTCAGGTGCAGCTGTGGGGTGTCCCCTCCCCACACATACAAACACTGCATGGCCCACCCATCCACACACTAACCCCCCCCTCCCCATCCCAGTCCTCAAACCTACTCCTCTGGTGTGTACCCACCCACACCCTGCAGCATCCTGTACAAAACACCCAGGATCCAGCACTCACAAACCCAAAGCTGGGTGCCAGTAAAATACACACATCGTGAAAATGCTCCCACAATGGACAAGGACACCGGCCCCAGCCTAACCAGGGCCACCAGTAAACCCTCCACCAAGGGTTTTCCACAGCCCTCCACCACCATGAAACCCTTGGCCCTGGCTTTTTGGGGCTCTCTGAGCCCTAGCATCTCTCACCACATCCCCATCCTCTTCCTTCCCCCCTCCTTGCTTGCCTTTCTCTTGGGTTTATTTCCCCTTGGCTCCCCCCTTTCCTATCCCTCCCCAACCCCGGCCCTGCGGCCACCATGAAACCCTTGGCCCTGGCTTTTTGGGGCTCTCTGAGCCCTAGCATCTCTCACCACATCCCCATCCTCTTCCTTCCCCCCTCCTTGCTTGCCTTTCTCTTGGGTTTATTTCCCCTTGGCTCCCCCCTTTCCTATCCCTCCCCAACCCCGGCCCCGCCACGTCCCCAGCCTCCCACACAAGTTTAAAGCCACCAGCCCAGCCAACGGTTAACCAAATCGCCTTGACCTCTCTGCTATTTGATATTCGCCTCCTTGACACTCATTTAGGAGCGCGCAGCGGTAAAGCAGACATTGGACAAGTCCAGCCTGAAACCAAAGCCCTATGAAAGGAGGAGAGAGATCAGAAGAACCTGATAGCTAGGAACTTGTTCTCTCCAAAGGCTTTCTGGACATTTTAGCCTGGATCAGGGGTCCGTGGAGCGCCAGTTCGTCGCCAAGCAGGGTGTAAACGTTAAATGTTAGCTATTTGTTCCAGAGATTGGCATGAAGATCGAGTCTTTCTGCCTCTTCTCCCCCCCGGCCCCCCTCCCGCAGTCTCTCCAGCCCGTCCAGAGTCTCACAGACACTCATTCATTAGCGGTTTAATAACCCTCCCGACGTGATAACATCCTTTACTCCCGGCTCTGCGAGCGGAGGTGACCTGGGGGGGGGGAGAGACGGGGGACGGGGGACGGACTGCTCACTCGAGATGCTCCGGCGAGGAGAGGGCTCGGGGGTACCGGTGCTATTGCAGAGTGAAGACAAGCATCTTCCTCCCACCTCCTCAAAAAAAATAATAAAAAACATACCCAACTTTGGTGCTCAAGTCCCTAAAAGTCCCCGGGGCGCATCCCAACCCCTTCCGAAGTCCCCAAACCCGGTGCCTGGGGGGAGTGGGGGGGACACACAGCCACCAACACCCTCCCCCGCCGTCCCTCCCGGCGCCCAGTGTCCCCCCCTCAGCACTTCTCGGATGATGCAGAGATACTGGCGGTACCTCACCTGATCAAGACCTATATTCTTTTAAATGGCTCTAATTTCAACATTTATCGCATTTGCCCCGTAACTGCGGATTCAGGCATCTGAAGCAACCTTTCGAAACTCTGATTAGTTCAGCTTCGTTCAGAGCCTTTTCCTCCCTCTCCTTTCTCCCCAGTTTGGTCTTTTTCTAATTCCACCCACCCCCCCCCTCCCCGCTCCCTTTTCTGCGCGACTTTCATGCGCTGCAGATAAGATATAAAATACTCTATCGGGATACTGTAATATTAAAGATCAAAAGTGGCATCAATTGAAGACCAAACGCACGGAAAACAAAGGGGAAGGCTGGGAGATGTTCATCAGCTAATTACAACTGCAAATATTATGCAAATTTATCTTGGCACAGAAATGGAGAAAGCGAGTTTAAGTGCGGAGATAATGCTGGAATATTGAATGTTCAGCTGAGGGTGGGACGTGGTCCAATAAATTCATCTGAGGAAGAACCGGTATTATATATATGTATATTCCTATCAAATCATCTACACTTCAAATTGGGGGGATCAAAAATTGCGGCTATAATTGATACTTGAAATTCCTCGACAAATACTACATGGCGTATACGGCGGAGGAAGAGTAGGGAAGCAGAGATTAACCGTTTGGATGGCATTTGTGGAATACCGCACATAAAATGAACCCATAGCAGGGAGAGGTACATTCGCAACACGCAAACGGGAGGGGTGAGGGGGGGGAAGGTCCCGCTGT